>VDFB02271358.1:795197377-795240883 GCA_007258455.2 Sequoia sempervirens
CTCAAATCTTTTCTTTGTGTAAGTAGCTACACCTTAACCATGTTTATCTTCCTCATGCTTGAGGAACTCCTTTCTTCCCATCATCACTATCCTTGCCATTTTGTCTTGTTCCCTATCATCTCCCTGCAATGGGGTTAGCTTGAACTTGATTCCATCTTTCACAATATCATACTAAAAAATAAACCACTTCAACTTCAAAAACTAACATTTTAAAGAGGTGGTCATTGGTCTCCCTCTTTAATAGACTTGTACAACCCTTCACTATTAGTTAATTTGACTTGACTTAGCACTTTTTGAACATGTAAAATTATTCATCATGCCGAAGAAATTAACTATTAATTTTTAAGGAAAAAACTAACAGATGATCAACTCCAAGCCTTTAGAGATAAAGAGAAAAAATGGATGAGGGAATATCGTGAAAAACAAAAATTGGGAAAGATTGATGAAAACAGGCCAGTTGAAGAGGAACCTCAACTATCAAAAAGAGAAGAAATTGGCAGCACAAAGGGCATGAATGCGAAAGACTCGTGATAGGGGAGATGTAGATACCATAGTTGGAGATACACCCTCTACTGCAAGTGAATACAAAGGGACACCATTAAGAATAAGTGAATATGGAGGGACACCATCTACCGCAAGTATGGTTGGACACCATCCACCACATCTGAAGTTGAGATTACATCATCACTCGGATTTGATGAACAAGGTATGCCATCATCCCCATATGAACCTCAAGGTATGTATTCTATTCCACCCTCGGTTGAAGGTATGCAATCTAGCCCACCTCAAATAAATATTGATGAAATTTCTAATGTTGATATGTATGTACCTAAGATAACACCACCTAGAATTTTGCGTAGAAAGCCAATGTTTTTTATTAATATTGATGAGGATATTTTGCAGCACATGGAAGGTAAGATTATATAATGCACTTGTAGAAGATATGCTGATAAGATTTGGAAAATGTTCTTTGAAAGGCTAAATGAGACCAGAAGATGTCAACTATTTGTTCAAATGATGTGGGGTTTAAAGTACAGAAACATCATGAAGACTCTTGGGTTGAGAACATCAAATGCATCAACTGAAAACACTATTTTTAAGAATCTAATGGATGCTTATGAGAGTGTGGGTAAGACCTCATGCTCAAAGGATAGTAATGTCACCTGAAGTATATTTACATTGAATTTGGTAAGATATCAAACAGAGAGATCTCATCTCATTAAAAAGACAAGTGAACAAATGGGAACTAGTAGAAAAACTTTATCAAGAGCCGTTCAAAGGCGGCAAAGAATTGAGGGCACCAATTCAAATGAATTATGGGCATTCTAAGGAAGACTGCCACATAAAGATAGAAAAGTTGTTGAAGCATTGAGAACACTAATTGAAGATTATTGGAAGAATAATACAAGGCCATCTCTGAATCAAAGGGATGTCGTAAGAAGGAGAATTGTGAGCCATATCCAAAGAATTTCTTGGATACGACTCAAACCCAATTTTTTCATAAATTTCAAAATGCTTATCCTCAAATTAGTATTTCTCAAAGATTCTTTGAAGTGCTTAAACATTTTTATGTCAAGATAAATCACACATGCACTACTTGTTGTAGACTACATATTGAATTCACTAAACATTATGATGTTTATCATTCTATATGTTTAGATTTGCATACTAATGATGTTTTGTAGGATTGTGGCATAGAAGCCCCATCAAAATATTCAAGAGAGTTCTTATCAAAAAAATTGTCATATAGAGGATGGCCAAATATTCTACAGGAGAACATGCTTGGATGGTTCATGCGAGCATTGCAGTGGCTTGCAAAAAATGCGAGTATGTCAACATATGGAAAGCACATATGAGGTGGGGCATAAACTAGTAGATTTCAGGAAGTATAAAGTAGTGGCATATGTTACAAAAGATGGGTCTCAAGAAAAAAGGTGTGATTTGGTTATTGAGAAGATTCTAGTGTATCAGTTTAAGTCCATGTTTCGTGAGAATCTAGTGTATGAGTATGCAAGACATACCCATAGAGCCCGATGGTTGGACACACAATTCAAACTATGCAAGGACACCTTTATAGTTGGCAACATAGTATCAGTGGTTGAATTTGTAGAGAACTACACTCTACAACCATAGTGTGAGGTGTAGTCACAGTATTACAACTCCACACAGGTTTCAATATTTTGTGCACATAGCATTCATTCATGTAGTTGATAGTACAGAGGACCAAAGGAAGGTATTGAGGGAGTATCACTTTTATATTAGTGATGATCGCACACATTCTCCAGAGCTCGTCCAAGGTTGCTTCCAGATGTTCTATAGTGATTTGGCTTGGAGTGGCATAGCATACAGTCGGCATATAATATGGTCAGATAACTGTGCAACATAGTTCAAGAATGCACACATGTTCGACTGGTTGTGCAGGATGCATCTCACTACAGGTGCTCAGCATATGTGGAACTTTTGTGAGGCCAGGCATGGAAAGGGCGAGCATGATGGTGCAGGAGCATGTGTTAAAAGAGCATTAGCATGAGAAGAGTTAAAGAATAAAGACAGCGCAAAGTTTCTAGATGCAAGTTCAATTGTCGAGTGGTGTAATGCTTTGATGGGTCCAAGTAATGAAGGTACGTCTTCAATTCATAGATTTTTTTGGTTCATGGATGATACTAACATTGCAACATATGAGGATTATTGTACACTAACATGATTGAGTGAGCTACACTCTTTCCTTAGCTCAAATGCAGGTTCATGGAGTATCGATACACGTAAGATGGCATGCTTTTGTTCTTCATGTACAATGCAAGCCTAGAATGATTGTGAGTAAGGGGAGTGGTTTGACAAATGGTTGAAAATTTATCTTACCCCACTTCACACATATCCCCCTTCGATGGCATTGGAACTAACACAGATGGAATCATCAATCGACTTTGACCACATATCAGATCTAGTTCAACTAGGTAATATATCTACTTTCTTAGTTTTTCAAATTCCATATTGTTATCTTTGTACTATATTCATAATGTTGACTAATTTTGAGTGATTTTATGCACATATCAATGCAGAGCATGTTTATGCAATTATTGCAGTTGAAGAAAACAAAGAGGGAACAGACTATTACTTGTGTCATTGTGTTGAGGCTAAAAATAAATTGAAATCCCAAGTTATAGATGGAGAAAACATCGAATAACCTACAGACTCAGTTGTTGTTACTAGAACGTGGCTTAGAAGGTACCCACATAAGAGCGTTAAACATTGGTTGTTTGAGGACTTTGAAACACATCGTAAGATTCTTCATTACTCGAACCTTGTTGTGGCATCCAATCTTTGCTTGAGAAAATATGGGGGCAGACCTTTGAACAAGACCTTGTGGAAGGTCCGTGAGTCTAACCATGAGGCAATACTTGACACAATAAAGAGTAGAGCAGATCCAGATGGTTCATTAGATTAATTTGTAAGTATATGCACAATGGTTCTTATTAATTTATACTTGTATCTACGTTAATTTGTTTGATCCCAATGCTATTATGTCTTAGTTTACTGTGTATTTGTAAGTAACCTGGTAAACATTGAATGGTGTCCCCTTGTAGAAAATGCAGATTTATGAGCCATCCAAGAGAATCTTAGGAATAAAAGTAATGAAACATCCCTATTTTTATTATGAAGCCAAATCTCAATTATGATTTTCAGCCATTACAAAAGTGTGTGGGAAGATTGGTGAGGTAATTTCAAGTTATTCATTTGAATTTAACCTTATCGTGAGCACCTATGATGTAGACATTATAGGAGCATCTTGAATTTCAAAATATTCTAGATTCATGAGAGGTGTTGTGTGCAATAGGTATCTTGGAGCTCGCAGTGAAGATGTATGAGTAGGAGTGACTAAGTTGACAAACTGCCATTCCTATATGTAAGTTATTAGTTATGTGGTCTCATAGAATGCCATGACAAGCAAATGCAATTGGGAGCTGCTCCTAGTTATTAGTTATGCAATGTGTAGTAATTGCATAACTGCTTAGGTTGACTTTGTAAAAACCATATATTATAATTGAATTTTTCATCTATTAGCATCAGTTATTAGTTATGCAATGTGAAGCAATGCTTTGAGTTTGAAATATGTGCAATGCATCAGAATCAACGATATGAATATAAACTACAAAATTAGTTTTTACAATTTATTAGTTAAACTCTTTATTTTATTTGCTCTCTATATCTCTATGTTATGAAATTTTAAATTTTCTTTTTAGTAATTTTTATCTCTTGTTCTACTTTTTTTACCTTTTTTTTTAAATCTTATTTATTTCCAATTTTTTCTAGACTTTTTCCCCATTTTTTCATAAAATCTTATACTTTTGGTTTGTCGATTTTTTCCCAAAAATATTTTTTCTGCTATGGTATAAACACATATCTTTTTGTAATATCAAGGATACTTTTTGAAATTTCCATGCATTGCTAATCTAAAAGGAAAAGTCTTTTTCCTAATCTATATGCAGCCATGCTTTTGACATTGTCAAAAAGAGCAAATATGGACACCATCGATAAAAAAGATTTGTATTAACCAAATAGCCATGTACACATACATCAATATATATCGATATAAGTATAAAATATAGTTAAAAATAAGCCATATAGGCACATACAATTTGGAAATATATCCAATCACAAGATATGTACAAAATTGCCATGTCTAGGCATACAAGAAGGGCTCGAATAAAAATTCATTTCTCTCCATGCTCGAAATAAATTGTTTCCCTTGTTTGAAATTTGATAGCTATAAGTCTATCACCTATTTTTTTTTGTGCTCTAGGAGTGCTCCTCAAGGTCTCTTGGCCAATTTAGCTCCCGGTGAAGCTCTTTAACTATTACAATAAGAAGTAAAGACATTAATATATAGAAATTACATTATAAGAAATGATAGATTTAACAAAAATAATCACTCACGGCCATCTCATGATCACTTCCATGATGGAAATATTTGCATGTCGATGCTCAAGCATGCTCAAGCCCTGTATAAACCATCCAAATAGGAATTAAACTGCGAATCAGTAATGGTTTGATTTCTCACTAGAACTAACATCTATAACAACAAATGTAAATTGAAATTTAGTAATTTTCCTCATACCTCCTCTATCAGAGCCATGGAGGATTGTATAGTGGATGAAACACCGATATCCATTGCCCTTGTAACATTTGGAGGTGTTCCCACAACCAACATCTGAAAATAAAACAACAAATTATTCAATCACAAAAAGTTACAATAGCGAGATCCACGTCATGACTTATAATGTATGAGATCTAATGAACAAAATTTTGAGTACAAGTATTAAAATATATTTTTCTAGTAGGCCTTAGCAGTTTGATAGGAAGACCAAGCATGATGGGGAGAAGAACACATACCTTGAAGGAAGGAGGAAGAGTATTCCATAGTAGGCCTAGTGTTTTGATGGTGGGTGAGAAGGAGTTCATGAATACCTTGAAGGAAGGAGGAAGAGTATTCTTCCTGATTATGAAGCCAAAAAGTGAAGTAGATCTACCCACAAAGAAGAAGGAATATGCACCAAAGGAAGTCTAAGAGTTTTTGGAAAGATACAAGGACATAACAGTGAATGAATTACCTAGTTCCCTACCTCCCATTAGGGATATAAGCCACTATATTGATCTGATTCTAGGGGCTACATTGTTCAATAAGGCTGCATACAAGATGACACCTGCTCAAAATGAGGAGATTGCAAGACAAGTGCAAGAGTTGATGGATAAAGGGCTAGTGAGGAAGATTTTGAGCCCATGTGTTGTTCCTACTATCCTAGCACCAACGAAGGATGGGAATTACATGCTTTGCATTGATTCAAGAGCCATTAATAGGATCACAATAAAATATAGGTTCCTAATGCCAAGAATGGAGGACCTCATGGATTGTCTATTAGGAGCATCTTACTTTTCCAAGATTGATCTAAAGAGTGGGTGCCATTAGATAAGGATCAGAGAGGGGGATGAATGGAAGACATATTTTAAGACTAATGAAGGGCTCTATGATTGGTTGGTGATTCCCTTTGGGTCATCAAATTCCCCTAGTACATTTATGCACCTTATGAATGAGGTATTGAGACTTTTCATTGGAAAGTTTGTTGTATTTTATTTAGATGACATCTTTGTGTTTATTAGGTCTAAAGAAGAACATTTGAAGCACCTTGACATGGTACTAAGGAGGTTACAAGAGGAGAAGCTACTGATCAACATGGAAAAGTGTGAATTCATGATGGAAGAACTAGTCAACCTTGGTTTTTTCATCTCCAAGGGAAGTTTGAAGATGGATCCTTCAAAGGTGGATGCTATTGTTACTTGGCCAACACAAAAATCCATGGGATATGTGAGAAGCTTCCATGGACTTGCAAGCTTTTATAGAAAGTTCATCAAGAACTTTAGCCAAATTTGTGCACCAATCTTGGACACCATCAAAGGAGGTAACAAAGGTAAGTTTTCTTGGGCCAATGAGGTTGATAAAGGGTTAAAATATCTAAAAATGAGAGTAGCACAATATCCTATACTTGTGCTCCCTTATTTTGATAAAGTGTTTACCATTGATTGTGATTCTAGCAATCAAGCAATAGGGGCTATTTTGAGCCAAGAAGGTAGACCGGTTGCATTTTATAGTGAGAGGCTGAATGAAGCAAAGAGGAAGTATTCTTGCTATGATTTGGAATTGTATGCTATGGTCCAAGCCCTCAAAAATTAGAGGCACTACTTGTTACGTAAAGAATTTTTTGTTTATATTGATAATCATGCCTTGAGTTTTTTGAATGCACAAGACAAGCTCAGTCATAGGCACATGAAGTGGGTAGATTCTTTGCAATCCTATACTTTCACAATAAAGAATAAGAAGGGCCAAGCAAATAAGGTGCCAGATGATCTCAGTAGAAGGGCAATTGTAGTGCAAGAGATCCAACTACAAAGCATGGGGGTTGAAGCATTGAAGGATATGTATCATGAAGATTCAGATTTCAAGGTTTGTGAGCAACATTTGAATTCTTTTCATGGTAAAATCTCTAACTTTTTATTGTAGAATGGTTTGCACTTCAAAGGAAGCCAATTGTGTGTGCGTAAATGGTCAATGAGGGAGAATATCATAAAGGAGAAACACAGTGGGAGTCTTGGAGGTCACTTTGGCCTTGACAAGACCTTAGAACAAGTTAGGAGATTTTACTATTGGCCAAAGTTGCAGGTCGATGTGAGAAGGTATGTGGAAGGTTGCACAATATGTCAAAGGGAAAAGGGAACTTCATCAAATGCAAGAATCTATCAACCACTATCCATTCCAAATAGGCCTTGGGAGTGCGTAAGTATCAACTTTGTCTTGGGGTTTCCTAGAACCCAAAAAGGTTTTAATAGTATCTTTGTGGTAGTTGATAGATTTAATAAGATGGAACATTTTTTTCCTTGAAAATGCACCAATGATGCATCTCATATAGCAAGCCTCTTCTTTAAGGAGGTTGTTAGGATACATGGACTACCTTTAAGCATTGTCTCTGACAGGGATTCTAAATTCATTGGTCACTTTGTGAGGACCTTGTGGAAGAAACTCAAGGAAAAAATATGTCCTTTAGTTCAGCATACCATTCACAAATAGATGGAAAAACTGAAGTGGTGAGTAGATCATTGGGAAACCTATTAAGATGCCTTACCAAGGAGCATGGACAAGCTTGGGATTTGATTTTACCTTAGGCTGAATTTTCATATAATGACTCCATGAATAGGAGCATTGGTAGAATCCCTTTTGAGGTAGTCTATGGCATGCACCCTAGAGGGCTATATAAACTAAGATATCTACAAGGAGTTGCTAGGAGAATTTCTCAAGGTGAGGACTTTCCTGCTACAATTAGGGATATTCATCAACAAGTGAAGGAAACCCTTCAAAAGAATGTTGAGAAGTATAAGGAAAAGGTAGATTTAAAGAAGAGGAATTTCCAATTCAAGGTTAGAGACTTGGTGATGGCACACTTGAAGAAGGAGAGACATCCAAAAGGAAAGTCTACCAAACTCATGATGAAGAGGATAGGACCTTGCAAAGTGGTCTACAAGTTTGGTCAAAATGCTTATGAAATAGAGCTACCTCCTGGGGTGGCAATCTCTCCTATCTTCAACATTTCTAACTTGTATCCTTTCAAAGCTTCTGTGATATGATTGAGAGATTGGTTACTATCAAACTAATGATATGATTGATGTTACTAAATTTGGTTAAGGTGTATAAGACAGGTTTGGTGACTTTGATGGTTGGATGGGTGACTATTATGAAGCCTTTTGAGAAAATTGGTGATTAACCACAAGATGATAATCAAGATTCTGTTGTAGTAGGAGTTTGTAACCTGTAAATAGACTATTGCAGTCAAAATATGGTGAG
Source organism: Sequoia sempervirens (assembly GCA_007258455.2). Lineage (NCBI taxonomy): Eukaryota > Viridiplantae > Streptophyta > Pinopsida > Cupressales > Cupressaceae > Sequoia > Sequoia sempervirens. The sequence continues at coordinate 795,205,767 of VDFB02271358.1, forward strand.
TACAGTGCTTGATAATGGACTAATAATAGTGAGGTGTGGTTTAGTTGATTTGTTGCCTTGGTGAATAAATGAAAGGATGAATTGTTCAAGTGTCAATAATAAGGTTTATGTTGTTTTTATGGTGGTTGAGAATGATTTGAATCTAATTGATTAAGTGAAAGTTTTCTTTAATATGGTTTTTTCTTTGAATGAGTCAATTGGAATACTGATTAGTGGAATGATGAATGATGGCCTATGGAATGGCTAAGAGAATTTGAGTGGATTTTGGTTGAATGAAAAGTAAATTTCTGATGAAATTATATTTGATCTTCTCTTGATTCTATTTGGGATTGAAATCCCTTGAAGAAATGATGTTGATCATGTTTGTTGGATGCTCTGCATCCGATGTACCTTGATGATTGAGTGTTTTGATATGATGCTCTGCATCAATAACTACCTTGTTTATGCTATTGCTTACTATTATGGTTTCATAGTCCAAGCATCCATAGTTTGTCATGGTGGTGCACCTTTGCAAGCACATGCCTCCATGTGAAGTAATTGCATCATGCTGCTTATGTTGACTTTCTAAACAACTATATTGTACAATTAAAATCTTTTTTTCTATCAACATCTAATTATTAGTTATGGAATTTGAAGTAATGCTTTGAGTTTGAATGATGTGTAATGCAATGTAATGAACAATATGAATATAAAATACACAAATTTATTAAGTAGAACTCATTAGTTAAGTTCTCTTTATTATATTATCTTTGTGTACGTTTGAGTGAATCCACTGGCACTAGGAGGTGTTTTCTTGAAACTGCCAATATTAGCCTGTTCAACATCAAAAATCACATGTATTAAAATACAATTCGTAAAACAATGTTATTAACATGTAATAAATTTATAATTGTTTACTAGTTACATACCCCACTGATAGGTGTACTACAAAAATAAGTAGGTGGAGGACCGGTGTATCCAGTCTCAACACTATGACCCTGCAATTTTATTAAAATAATAAAACTAAATTAGTTAATCATGCATTTCAGAATCAAAATTTAATAAATTAAATTCAATGAACATGTTGACTTTTACCCGACTATCAATGTCATATGCACAATGCAAAATGTCAGCCATCCTCTCCATCCCTATATTAGCATACAGATCTTGTGTAGTAGCATACAAATCCTACATAGTAGCATACAAATCCTGCATAACTGACTCCTGAGTGCCGGTGGGGTCATATGAACAAGTTGCCCCGCAAGATTGAAACACATGGGTTTGAAGGCCACCACCCAAAGACTCCCCTAGATGGCGCTATAAAATAGGGCTAGTATGATGGATGACACTCCAGGTCAAAGTGTTGATTGCCTGCAATGTCTCTACATCAGCACTCTCCTTCTCAACAGTAGGCATAACAATGTGCTCACGAGGCAACCTAGTGAGAGGTCATCTCCCTTGCCGCGTAGGATCCGGCAGTGCACCAGGCCTATCTTGAGCCGACCCCCCACCTCTCCCATGGAACTTCCTCATATCAAAATAATTTGGGATTTGGCTTAATATGAACTCACTGTATAGTTTCATAAGAAAATATTGGGGGAATTCACAATTATTGCATGGTGGTTAATCAAAGATCAAGTACCACCTATCATAAAAATGGTTCCTAATCTCTTGGTGGTGGTACCAATGAATAGGAAACCTCTTTGCATTGAGGCTAAGATTTTGATTTGTTCTAGGGTTAGTGAATAGAGAGCACAAATCACCTTTAGTAATTTTTAAATCTTTTACTTGTTTATATGATAGTTTATCTACTTAATATGCCCTAGCTACCTGCCTCCTACCTTGCCATCCTGTTATTTGTTGGGTTATTGAATCTACATTTTTTAACATCTCTTTCATTGAATTTGCTAATGTCATTCTTTCTATGGTTGAAGCATTTGGATCACTCAACCTATTGATAAGATCCTCAATTTTTTTTGTGTTGTTTTCAATTTCAATCCTCAAATTTTCTTGAGTGCCAAGAGGGTGTTGAGTGATTGGTGGGGGAGGTTTATTTTGTTGAGGATGATTTTCCTATTCTTCTTGTTAAGGATTTTCACGTTTATTTGCATCCCCTACAAATTAAAAAAATAATCAAATCTAACCTAAAACAAACAAAATCAACTTGAAACTAAAAAATTCAAAACAAATAGCAAACAATACTTACCTCCTGCACCTCTTCGTCATCGTGGCGCCATCTTTACAAATGAAAATCAACTATTGTTGATGAATTTTGAAGAATTCCTCCTCCTGGAATGCAAGCGTGAAAATGAGGGCTTTTGGCCATGGGCAGAGCAGAAAAAAGAAGAAGAGAAAATGAATAGATTTCACTTTTTTTTCTTTTAAAATGAAATAACACGAGCGCATTATAACATGCTCACGTTATGTCATTTCCAATTTTTTTTTAGAATGTTTCTAGAGTATGTGCATATATAGTTTAATATACTAGAATGTTAAAAAAACATTATTGACTTATAGAAATTTTGGGCTCTACTTATTGTTGGTTGCAATCTCTATGCATCTTTGACACTTGAAGTTGTTTGTATCTGCATATGTGTATCAATTTGTAATGGTTGCAATTGTATGTTTAGAGTATTGCATGTTAATCGGTTGAAAGAGAATTGTAGGTATGCTGATAAAGAATTGATATCATGGAATTTAAAAATACTTGGAAAAACATGGATAGGTGGAATATACAAAAGAGTTTATTCTTCTGAATGCCATATAAAAAAATTATGAAACAACAAAATGTTGAAATGAGAAGTCAACAGATTAATATTCATGGGTGCATATTTTCATACTAAATATAACAAAAATTGTATTGCTAAAGGTACAAAAGATAGTAAATAGGAACAAAATTATCTTTAATGTGTAAAGCTAAAGAGGATGCAAAGCATTGAATAAATGGGGGATATTTAATGTGGTAGTCAAACACAGAGTATATAGGCATAGAAAATGGGAAACAGAGCATAGGTGCATAATTTAAAACCAATCAGTGAAATACAACACAATATTGTTGAAAAAGTTTCTGGAATAGTTGAATATATACTTTAAGAGAATGGAATGATCAAAACATGCCACTAGCTTGTACAATTTTTGTCCTTTGCTTATTGTTGCCTAGTATCTCTGTGCATCTTTGGCATTATACCCATTTTGCACAAATTATTACATGGTATGCTTCTGTAAAATTTAACTTAGAATATGCATAGCTAGGGATAGAAGCATTTGACAAGGGTTGGAGTTGTTCCAAATGTGTCTCTTCGTTGTAAAATCGACTAGTGTATTTTTTGTTGCTAATTCTGGAGTATCTCTCAAATGAGAATGTTGGATCAATGTAGAGTCTTTCAATTGATTTAACATGAGAGATAGATGTAAAATTCAACCCTTGCCTCTCTTTGTTGCCTACGTTTATCATTGATCTGTCTAATGTTAAGCCTTGTGCTTTATGTATTGTGATTCCCCATGCCATGGTGAGTGGAATTTTCATTTGACTACCCCGAGTTATAGTTGGGTTGGGAATATCTCTTGGATTTTTTGGGTCCCATGGTGGACCAATGTAGTTTTGGAAGCAAACAACAACATAGTTAGGAAGATCTAGCAGTTTACAATGCACATTGTACAAAATAGCTATAACAAGAGCAAGGGATCCATTGACTAGGCTAGCTTGAATCAAAAAACTTATTGTTAGCATCACTTGTTCACCAAGACAAAGTAATAGTTCTAGGAGAAGTTGATCATCATCTCCATGATCAGATGTCAATTGTTGTGCTACTCGAGCAATGCTAATGGCTATGGGTAGGTTTAACTGTTTGATCAATTTTTTGTTGTGGAATACGACTAAGTCATTTGTGGCAAAAAAATGTGTAGCAACATCAAATTGTTCTCTTTCTGTGGCTGAGAGAATTTTATTTTTTTGTTTTGTAAGCTCTTCCCAGTCATCTTGGAGAGCCTCACCATTTCTTATATGGAGAAGGATTGCCGGGAACTTTTGTTGGGAAGGGTTATCTCCATTTTGGTAGAAAATAGTGTCCAATGTCACCAACAAGGATGATAGAAACACCATTGAATGTCTCCCTTTGGTTATTAGAGAATGCTTGGTGCAATTGGCTATCTATTTTCAATAGCAACTTCAAGCCTAGAAAACTCATTTCATCTATCAAAATGTATTGAATATATTTAAATTTTTATTGGAATATTGTCAATGGCTGACCTTCCAAAGGATTCATACCCTTTATGGGAATCTGGAAGACTGTATGGATTGTGGAGGTGCATATGTTGTATGTAGCAACACCTGTGGGGGCCAATGTGAGCAATGAGCTATTGGATCCAGTAGTATAGGTGCTTATTTATTGTTTGATACAATTTATCAAAAAGGATTTGCTAGTGTCAGTTGTCCCTTGTATAATCATGTAGAGAGGGCCTTTGGGGGAAGGCTGCATGTGATGGGACTGGATGATTTGAAGAGCCAACTATTTTTTTGGTGAAAGATGATGGGTTGATGTATTTACAGACAAAAATTGTATCATAGCTTGCTCACATTGTGACCTGGCTAATGGGATGAACTGCAAAGTAATATTATGAAGTTGTTCAGGCACATGGTTTGTATTCCATGAATGGTTCATATCAAAGTCCTACCTACCCAACAACTAGAGCTGATTTATACTAAAGTTAGTAGTAGCACCAAGCTAAGAGAAAACTTCCCATTCATATTCATCCATAGAAGGTCAATGGTTCAAATCATCAATATCACTGCCATGTTCTTCAATTGTGGATGCAACTAGAAGTCTATTAGCATGCCAAGGATGATAACCAACTATTTTTAAAACTTTCCAATTTTGTATGATCTCTTGTTTTGCAAAAGCTATGGGTGATCACATTACTGTGTCTCACTTTTGGGATGTGCTGATTTTTTCCTGAAATCACTATTTTTAGAAAAAATAATGATTTAAATCTTGAGAGGCTCCATCTAAATGGTTTTAACTAAAGATGGATAGATAAGTCTACCTTAGATCAAACCACCTTAGATAGAACCCCTCTAGTATTAAATCATACCCATAATGGAGTCTCCTTTCCACCTATCAAAATACTGGCAAAAACTCACTTTTTCTTTAACTTTTGTGGGATTAAATAACATCATTTAAAAATTATATTTTGCAAGATTGTAGCCCTCAAAATGAGCTTCCAACAAGTATAGATTTGATATATTTTCATTTTATCATGTATTTAATTTTTAATTTTTACTAAACATTATTTTTTCTCTGAACATCAAGCTCTTTGTTGTGCAAAGGTGAAAAAATAGTAAACCATTGTAAAAAAAACTCAAAAAATACCCATTCCCTAGGTATTGATGTCCTTGTTTCACCTGAAATAGGAAAAATGGATTTTGATATACACACAAGAAGTTAGGTTGTATGACACACGTGTATGTCCAAATTATAGTTATAGTGACTTCCAAAATTAATTTTAAAAAATATGCTACAAAAACTTATGAAAAAATATCCTTTCCCTAGATATTGATGTTGAGAATCTATATATCAAGAATTAGAATTTAATCCTTTATAGAAAAAAAGTTATGTTGTATGACACAAATGTTACTTTTTTAAAATGTTGTTTTTTTTTCTAAAACTAGTTAATAAAGGAAATGTTGAAATATTCATGATTTATTTCAGAAAATTTGAAAAAAAAAATATTTAGAATCTACACACAAATTTCCACAAATCACTAGTTCACATCATCAAATTCTTAATGGTTTAGCTACTATAGGTCTTAGAAGATGAAGATTCAATTAAAAATATTGATGTAAAGCCAATTTTGTGTATGCACAGCTTAAAATGAAAGAAAGGGCAGATATGCCAAGTTGTTCAATCATTGCAGATAGTTGGGCCCAACAAGAGTTCCAAAAAGAATAGGTCTTGCGCAAGGATGCACAAAAATGCATCAACTTCTCAACTATCTGGCCATCAGGAGCAACTTGAAGCCATTCATGCAATGCAGCCATTGACATGGGGATTTTTTCTTCTAGATCTGCTCTAACAACTTAAACATAAATAGTTTGTTGGTTGTGATTTCTCATTATCAAGTTATAGAGGAAATACCTAAAACTGACATGTTTTCCAAATTTGTGGTCAAAATATCTCATTAAGTGGAGGGCATATTCATGCAAGTGAATTTGAACATTCCTCGGTTGAAGGGGAAGTGTTGTTCCAGTGGGGAACAATGTTAGAAAGGACATTGTAAATAAACCTTCAGTGTTGTATTCATTAATAGGAGAAGAGATAATTTCAGGCCACCATAAGATATTCTGCTCTTTCTTTTCAATTTGTAATGCCTACTTGATTGCTTGGAGCTCTTGTCTAGCATTTGGAAAGGAATGGATAAATGATGAAAATTTTGAAGAGCCATTTTCATCTTGAGCAACATTTGTTGAGCTGGTTGATGGCATTAGCTCTCCATCAGAAACTTTCTCTATTGTATGCAAGAAATTGGAGACATCAACAATAACATCAGGTAACATATTAAGAGCCTCAACATCAATCTCAACATCATTGTAGTAGTTTTTATATTGAGTTTTGTATTTCAATGCACCCATGGCATGATGCTTATTAACATAACAGCTGTAATTACCACCTTCAATGGTGGTTCGCCATACAATCACAACCTCAAGGTCTTGCAATCAATGCAAATATTTTTTTACTATGCTCGAGATATCTTGAGGAAAGCTTATCATGTGAGCACTGTATTTAAATTGACCTCCTCTAGCATGGGACACTTGTAAAACTAAATCCACCCTAGCAATAAGCATTTCTTCAACCTGTGTTAGCTTTTTTAGCAACAATGGTTATGGGCATGGGTCCATGCCATTTGTAGAGTTGAAGAGGTGGGTGCCTTTTCTAGAATAGCATTTTACACATGTTGTTGCTAACCTTGACATACAAGTGTGCATCCCTATGTAGCTTTATCTACATATTTGACAAATAGAAAGGTTTGAAAGTGCATTTATGTGGTGCTAGAACTATTTTACTATAGAAAGGTAGCAATCATTGAATATTTCTTTGAGGTTTTCTTGTTGTGCTGGTGTAGTAGGGGGGATTGTTCTAAGGTTGTATATAAGGGGTGGCATCTACCATTGCCAATGGGAACTGTGAGGGAAGATTGCCAACATGAAGACCTACAGGTGTGCTTGTTGCACTTAACCTTTGTTGCAAGTATTTTGTATAGTGCTTCGCACAAATATCCTCTCTATGTTGGCTATACTACAAATGGTTTCGTTGTTGTTTTTTAGCCTTTTTAAATTCAGCAATTGATTGGGCTGTGGGACTTGAATGTACTTGCATAGCCTAGGAGTATACATACAAGCTCAACCATATTAGCATATATGAGTATACATGTATAACCATAAATATATTTAAAGTAGTAATTACACATAAACATATAACAAAATATATATGTGTATCCATGTGTATATAAATGTATATCTATGGATGATCTCAAAATGAATAGCATAGTTTGAACATTGAAATATATAAAAATATATACACATGGATTTTATAGATTTTTGTGTTAACCATTTCCACTATTTCACTATTCTTATATCCCCCATATAGAACAATACAATATTGGATGCACACAACTAGTTGAAAGTTATGTTTGTGGAATCCAAGTGTATATAAGGATTTGTGTATGCAGGTATCTACACAAGAACAAATATATGGAATTAAAACCAAAAGCACACAACCCACGCTCAATATCCTCCCCACCATTTTTGTGCAACATGGAGGCTTATAGACTCTAGCAAAACCCCTGACCAAGAACATTATGAAATTCCCATGTGGAATTTCATGGAGTTCCATCACACATCACACAATAAAAAAGTTGGGGAAAATTTGACGTCTTCATATCTAATCTATCATATTATACTCTTTTGACAATACAACTTAATCAAAGTATACTTTCACACATTGCAACATTGAATATTGTATTTACTTCGACCACTGACATTGTACAACAATGATAGGATGTGTGTGTGGGAAATGTTATTATCAAAATGATATGACAAAAACACACCAATGCAACATTTAACTAAAGAAAACTAAATAGAATGAAATCAAAGAAACCAAACAGAGCTTCTTCAGAATCATTCCATTGTCCACTATCTCTAGTGATTTGCTTGAAGCTACTACTCTCATATTGTATAAGCAAAGCTTCTTAGAATGGCAACCTGCAGAATGAGTATGCAAAGGGAGAGTATTTCTCTATCCTATATGCTGGTGGAGTAAAATGTTGGTATACAAATATGGACAGGGGCTGTAGATTATCCACAGGGGCTATGGATTATGGATGCTATTGAAACTATAATATGAGGATGATAAGCCATGATATGGAATGTTGATATGCTAAGCTATGCTATGATATGATTCTAGAGGCTATGAATGTTGGAAGGCTGATTGACTATAGTTTTCCTGTATGCAAGCTTCTCTTTTTTTTAGAGACCTGACAGTCCTTTTTATAGATTTTTACAGGCAAGAGCCTGGCTGGCAAAGATCAATGGCTATGTGATTGTCTGATAATTTTGAATGGTGAAAGATTGAGAGGTTGAGAGGAATATGGAAGATGTTGGGAGGTTGGAGAGAAGAATAGAGGTTTGTCTTCAACCCACGGGAACAACTTTGCTCAGAAATAGAGAAATTTGTTAATTTTTTGTTTTGAAGTTATTTCACGTTTGTTGTAGATAATCCAAATTTATAATTTAATTTTATATGTTATGTAGGTTTAAGGATTTAAAATATTTTTGAAATATTTGATGTGAATGGACATGAGAAGATTTAATTAAATATTTGAAATATTTAATTAAGTAGTTTGAATTTGAGAATTAATTAAATATTTGGAATATTTAATTGTGAATGGAATTTAGAGGAATTTTTTTTAGGATAGGAATCGGGTAGCGACCCCCTATAAACCCCGGAGCAGTTCGTAAAATTCAACATGACCACGGTGGCCGGCGACACACCCTCCCACACCACTCGGAGACTAGAACTGCACGAGAGCAAGAATTACTTAGCTAACCGAGCTAGGGCCTACCAATTTAGAGGATTTTAGAAGAGAAGAATATTTAATCTTTATTTGAATAAAATATTCAAGCCAAGATTATATGATAATTAATATAAATAAATCACAATGTTTATTTAATTAATTAAGAAATGGATAAGAAAAGTGATTAAATAAACTTATTTATTTAATCAAAATGAAAGAATGAACAATATAAATAAATTATTTAGATGTATTTATACACAGATTGAATTCAAAGATTTAATTAAATATTAAAAATATTTAATTAATTACCAGACTATTGTGATGTGACAATTTTTAGGTGTATACTTTTGCCCCTCTTTGAAGTGATGTGTTTTACACATTCCTTCAAAGAATTTTGAAATTTTCCCTAGATGTTGATTATTGAATGTTGATAGGTATATGCCCCCTTGGATGATGAATCGATAAGATTTTGATTTTTGTGAAAACTTTTTTGAATTTTTAGATTTGTTGGAATTTTTTTGATTTTTATGATTTTTAAAATGTTGATTCATCGTTTGAAAATGATGATGTGAAGAAGATTACATGGAAAGATATGAGATGAAAAATTGATGACCTAAATTGCCCCTGTTGTGATAAAATGTGATAAAATGCCCCAATTTTTCCTTTAAATAGGTTAAAAAAGTCATTTTCCATGTCATTTTCCCATTTTAACCTAGTAAAAATTGAAAATTTTGAACTTTGGAGTGAGAAAGATGGCACTTCCTACCCACCAACACCATTTCGAGTGCATCTGATGACATTAGCAGACGACACACTATGGACCCATGGTATGTACCCCGTTAAACTTTCAGTGTTTGAAAATTTTCCGTTTAGGGCACGTTTTCCAACTTTTATGGACCTTCATGCACTCTTTTAGTGCCTTTTAGTATTTTTGTAGCACCCTTTAAGGTTTTTGTAGCACCCATGAAGTTTTTTGTAGCACCAATGATGATTTTGACAGTGCCCATTACTAATTTTACAATGCATGACCTTGTATTGATTGTTTATGTATTATGTTGCCTTGTTTTGATGATGTTTGTCTGATAAATTTGTTCCCAAGGTTGTTGGAAAAAAAATAGTAGCTGATAAATTTGCTTTCAAGTTAATGAAAAACAAATGTTTATTTGATAAGTTTGCTTCTAAAGTTGTTAAAAACAAACATGATTTTGATAAATTTTCTTTTCATGATGATGAAAAACAAATAATTTGTTGATAAGTTTGCTTCTAAGGTTGTTAAAAACAAACAAGATTTTGATAAATTTTCTTTTCATGATGATGAAAAACAAATAGGTTGATAAGTTTTCTTCTAAAGTTGTTAAAAACAAACAGGATTTTGATAAAAAAAAAAAAATTTGATTGATTTGTTGTGATGATTTGATATTGATGTTGCTTTGACTTCATGATTCTTCCTATTCAACAAGAGAGATTGAGCATCTTGCAGTTATGGGAAAAATTCCCGAAGACATGGAGATTGATTCTGCAGCTTGGACAGGCAGATAGAGATGCGATCAAGGCATGCAGACTGGCCTCATTACTTGAGATGCCTGAGGGTCATCAAAGATAGGTGGAGCAGGTTTATCAGGTGCAGGTGGGACAGAGCCGAGATCGGCAGCATCAGAGGATAGCACTTCGTAGTGATTTTTGCATGATGTGTTATCAATTTTCTATTGAGACATCTATATACACACTGATATGATCCCATTTTGGATGATGTTATGTCATGCATAGCTGACATCTTTTGTACATTTGACATTCATTTTTGAGATATATGATATGCAGTGCTGATTTGTTTGTGCGATGAGTATGTGTACCTTTATTATGTGATGGGTATCAATTTTATCTATGCATGATGTTTATGATATGATTTATAATGTGATGTATGATGTATGGAAACAAACAAAATGATATGTTGTGAAAATGAAAATGAAACGAAAGTGATGTGAAGATTATATTGTACGCATTATTATTTTTTGATGCAAATATGTATGAAAAATGTATGTGATGATGTTTTTGTGAATGTCAAATATACTGTGTCGTTTATTCGAAAGATATGAAACTTTGATATTTTTCTAGCTTGTGGGAAAATCTATAAATGCCAAATGCAAATTCTAAAATGAATGTAATCTATACTAACGGTCCATGTAGGGTATTTGTACAATATTGCCATTCTAAGAGCTTATTTGTGCTTTTTGTGTCATCATAGAGCATTGAAATGTTGAAAGTTAATACAAGCATCAAAGGGTATGTTAGCACTAGTAATGACCTGAGTATTGATTTCATGAATTATAGCAAGATAATACAAGCATTTAGGTATAATTGAACTGAGATGACCTGAGTATCACTTGCATAAACATACAAGAGTTAACTCATTTCCCATGCAAATTATGAAATGTCATCAATGATACTTAGTAGAGCATGTCTTGTGACCAATTTGCATAGTACTAATGATTTAAACACAAACAATAGACAAAAAATATCATACTCCTTCCTTGCTTTTCTAGTTCAATACATCATCGAATTGCTCCAGAGATATGATAGAAAATCAACCAACAATTCAAATTTCGCCTAAAGTATTCCAAACATTATTCAGATTAAGATCATCCAACTTGGTTATCAACATTGATGTTTGTGTTTTGATTAACATTGTTTTGATCATGTTGTTTGATTTCATTGGCATTGAGTGATTGTTTTGGTGTTGTAGTTGATTTGATGCATCAATGTATGTTGTGTTTTGTCAAACCATCATTTGTCCATTGTGATATTCTAAAAGCTCGTGTCCTCTCTCTTGTTTAGTCTATGTTTCTGCCCCCAGTGTAAACACAACCTGAATATGATGGATATGTACAAATTTCATCAAGCGATGATGAAACACAAGAATTCCCATTACATGATATGGATATGATAGATATGTATAGATGATAGATATAGATAGATGATGTCGTAAAGAAAATGCAAGACATAAGCTAATAGATAGAGGAGCCCATTTTGATCACAAGTAGCGCCTGTTTGCCAGGTTTTCACCACTTGTTTTTATTGCACTTTTTTAGATCATGTGGATTTTGTTGTTTTTTTTCTACTTTTCTAATTTTTATGTATTTTTTCAGGACTTTTTCAGATTTTTATGTATTTTTTTAGGACTTTTTCTGATTTTTTATGTATTTTTTCAGGACTTTTTCAGTTTTTTATGTATTTCTTTAGGAATTTTTCAGTTTTGATGATTTAGACAAAGAACTTCTTCAAATGAATGCTATTGATTGGTTCTTCAAATAAGTCCCCTTCTGACCTAGATAACTGATATGCTCCAGAACCGTATGTTGCAATGATGACAAATGTACTAAGCCAATTTGGTTCAAATTTTCCTTTCTTTTCTCTGTTTTGCTGATTGGGTGGATTTTCTTTCAAGACTAAGTCACCTACTTGAAATGTCTGTGGTTTAACTCTGTGATTGTAGCTACGAGACATAACTTGTTGATAACCCTTCAAATGAGATCAACTGCAAGTTGACGTCTTTCATCTAACAGTTCTAACTCTTGTAGACGAGATACTCAGTAGTCTTCATCATTTATCAATCCTTTGAGTGAGACCCTAAGCAAAGGTATTTCAACCTCTAATGGTAAGATCGCTTCTACTCCATATACCAAAGCATATGGGGTAGCTCCTGTTGGTGTGTGAATACTGGTTCTATATGCCCACAAAGCTGGATTTAACTGGACATGCCAATCACGACCGATATCATTTACCGTCCTCTTCAAGATCTTCAAGATTGTTTTGTTTGAAGATTTTGCTTGACCATTTCCTTGTGGATAGTAAGGTGTAGAGAACCTATGTTGGATGTGAAATATTTCACAAAGTTCATCAATATCCTGATTCTTGAAAGGCTTCCCATTATTAGTGATGATAGAATTAGGAATTCCATATTGGCAGATGATGTAATTCAAGATAAATGAAGAGATTTGTTTACCGTCACCATAGTCAAAGGAACAACTTCATCCATTTTGTAAAATACTGCATATAGCCGTGATGATGAATTTATGCCCATTTGATGATGAAGGATGAATTTTTCCAACAAGATCTAGTCCCCACAAAAAAAAATGGCCCCAATATCCAAATTCTCTAAGTTCTTGTAAGGTAATGGCTTGAATGAGTTCCACAAATACCACCATGAACCTCTTGTAAACAAGATTAAACCAAGACATTGAAGAAGCTGTACCATCAAGACCACGTTAGTAAAGGATATTGGCGATCAAGGTATAATGGATGATTGGCGTATGAAATTCCTTTTTTGGTTTCAGGATAAGTCCAAAGGTAAGATGTTATTTTTCAGGTAGGTATAAATCTTGCCATATAAAGGTGAATCAGAACCGTTAAAAGGCATATGACTTGGGTCTCAGGATTATCATAGGCAGGAGAAAATAATTGTTCCACCAAGAATTCATACTTTTTTATTTTCTGATAATTGTAACAAGGAAGCAATTGTAGCCATCACATCTGTAGCTTTATTATCAATCCTTGGGATTTTTGAAAACTTGATTGCCACAAAATACTTTTTAAAATCATCCACCATCTTCTTGTAAGGTAGCAGCTTATCATCTTTAGTCTAATAATCATCATTGATTTGATTAATGACAAGTTGTGAATCACTGTAGACTTGCAACTCTGTAATTCGCCAGTCCAATGCTATCTTCATTCCTGTGAGCAATGCTTCATATTCAGCTATGTTATTTGTGTAGGGAAACATCAACCAATATGATTTTGTAATGGTATGTCCTTCAGGTGTGATAAAAAGAATCCCTGCCCCCAAGCCATGTTGCATGTAAGATCCATCAAAGTACAATGTCCATGATTTCTTAATTATTGCTGTGAAGATACCTACATCAGGAAATTCAATGTGCATTGGGTTTTCTTCTTGTAAATGTGCTTCGGCCAACTAATCTACGATGACCTGTCCTTTTATAGCTCTTCGATCTACATAGTGAATGTCAAACTCACTTAAGATCATTACCCATTTTGCAAGTCTTCCTGTTAAGGTAGCTTTGCTTAAGAGGTATTTTAGTGGATTGATTTTGGTTATCAGCTTAACTGTATGATCCAACATATAGTGGTAGAACTTTTTAGAAGCAAACAATACTTCTAGGAAAGCTTTTTCAATGAAAGTATAGTTTAGTTCATGACTTGTTAAAGTTCTATTGATATAGTATATGGCCCTTTCTTTTCCTGTAGAATCCTCCTATGCTAGTAATGCTCCCAAAGATACTTTTGTTTCTAAAATGTATAGTATGAGGGGCTTTCCTAGAACTAGTGGAATTAGGACTGGTGGATTCATGAGATATTGCTTGATCTGATTAAATACTGCTTCACACTTTTCCTCCCATTTGAATGGGACATTTTTATGCAATAGATGTGTAAATGGTAAGCTTTTGTCTACCAGTTGAGCTATAAATCTCCTGATGGATTGTAGTCATCCTTGCAATGATCAGAGCTAACTGATATTTCGTGGTGGTGGCATGTCCATTATAGCTTGTACTTTTCCTGGATCAACCTCTATGCCCTTTTCTAAAACAATGTATCCCAAGAGTTTTCCAGATTTAATGCCAAAGACACATTTCCTTGGATTGAGTTGAACATTGAACTTCTCCATTTTGATAAAGATCTTTAACAAGATTTCTAGATGTCCTTCTCTTGTGTTGGATTTGGCCAATAAGTCATCCACATAGTCTTCCATGAATGTATGCATCATGTCATGGAAAATAGTGGTCATTGCTCCTTGATAAGTCACTCCTACATTCTTAAGCCCAAATGGCATGACATTCCAACAATAGGTACCCCAAGGGCACGTGAACACTATTTTATCTTGATCCTCTGATGGAATCTTTATCTGGTTATATCCTAAAAATCCATCCATTAATGAATGCATTGCATGGCCAACAGTTAAATCAACAATCATATCTATGTTTGGCAAAGGGAAATCATCTTTGGGACATTCTTTTTTCAAATCTCTGAAATTTGTACAAATTCTAATCCTTCCATCCGACTTTGAAATAGGTACGATATTGGAGATCCATTATGCATAGTCAATAGACCAAATGAATCCAACATCTAAAAGCTTTTTTAACTCTTCTTTAACCAATAATGCAACATGTGGATGCATTTTTCTGAGTTTTTGCTTCATAGGTTTTGCCCCTATGTTTATAGATAGATGATGCATTATCAGATTAGGATCTAACCTTGGCATATCAGCAATGACCAAGCGAAGTTGATTTGATTCTCCTTCAAGAACTCTATGAATTTCAGTACTTCTTCTACTGTTAATGATGCTGCAAGTTGCAAGATTTTTGGCTACTCTTTTGTATCTATGTTGATATTTCCTTGTTGGTTGTTTCGTGGAGCACTTGATAGGTTGAATGTAGATGGTCTTGTTCGTAGATTGTTTGCATCCACTATACCATCATTAACGACATTTTTATTTCTATTCGAAAACCTTGTTTTATCATTGTTATTATGGTTGGATGAACTTGGATTATCAAGTTTTATTACTCCTCTTTTGACCAAGGCCCCTTCAATGGTGATTGCATTTTCAATCAATTTTTCAAAGTTATGAGGACAATGAAGATTAAACCTGTAGCTTAATTCTTGATCTAGGCTATTGATGAAGATATCCATCTTTTCCTTTTGAGGAACAGGACGGGAATATATCATGCAAACAATCTTCTCCATCTTTGCAAAAACGTAGTGAAAGATTCCCCTACTTTTTGTTTCACTTTACAAATATCAAGCATGGTTATCTGGTGTTGGATGATGTAGGCATATTGTGATATAAACTGATTTATTAACTCCTCAAAGGTTTTGATGGGGGGAGTGATCTTGGAAAGCCACTCCATGGATTTTCCACCCAAACTTCGTGGAAATAATCACATTAAGTGGGTATCTTCATAAGCAAATTCTAGAATCATATTTCGGAAATCCCTCACATGTTCAATGGGATCAATTTTTCCATTGTACCTATCAAATTTAGGGATTTCGCAATGTTTTGGAAAAGGGATCATTTGAAGACTCCTATCAAATGGATAAGGAGATATGTCATCCAAAACATACTTCTTTGTTGCACCCCCTTGCATTTCCTTTATTTTCCCTTGTAATTATTTTATCTGTTCAATGAGGACACTAAAATCATTAGGAGGAGTTTCAAGATTCTCTTTAATTCCTTCTATATCAAAATTGGAAGGTAACTTAGCTCCTTGATTAGCTAATGAAAGAAAATATCTTCCTTTGTTTCGTTCTAAAATCTTTTCTATAAGAGTATGGAATTGGGAATCCTGCTCTACTTCTTGAAGCTTTTCTTCTATTATCTCTTCAATATGAAATTCATTCTCTTGTTTCTCACTATTATCACCCATTTTGCTTGTGGTACTTTCTCTTTCATCTTTTTCTATGTGCTTTTGAGATCTCGTGACAATAGGCATAAGCTTTTCCCCAAATTCTACTAACTTTTGATCAAAAGAATGAAATAGTGCAATTTTTTTGATCGTTATGAAAGTCAGGATAGAATGAAGATTCTATGACTTAAAATATTTCTATTCTTTAGCTCGTGTTTTTCCCTGATTGAAAGGATGAAAATCTTGTTGGGGGGAATTTAAACAAAAGATCAAGAAAAAATGATTTTGCACTTTATAAAGTTTGATCGTAGCTTCGTAAAAAGATGGATTTGTGATAAATGCCTAATGTGATTGAGTTCTCTATTGCAAAAATTGTTTCGGATGAGTAGAATATTCAATTGCAGGTTGGGGAATATAAGAAGAATGAATATGCTAACTGTGGTTGTGCCTATAAGAAAGGGCTCTTCTTTGAAAGAAAGCTCGTGAGTAAAATGGTTCTATAGCATAATCATCAGTGAAACCTTTAACACAGTCATGCTATTGATGGATAAAGGTTCTATGTTTAAGTAAAACCATTCGAATTTGGTACAAGAATCTTCTTTTCTTCAATAGTTTCTTGTAGCTAAGTGGTTTCTTTGGATTTTTGATTCGTTAGAAAATAGATTTCTTAACAAAGGTTGTGGATTTCCAATCTCTTAACATGAGAGTAATCAATGTAATTGTGAGTTTTGGATGATCTTTACTAAATTAATGTTTTGAAGACACATCAAGCAAGTTGTAGAATAGTTGTTTCAAGAACCAATGATAAAATAAAGTAAACAGACTCACTCATAGTACTTAGGTAGGTCACCATAATAATCAATAGCCCACATCTTAGAACTACGTCAACTCACACAGTCGTGTCACCCCCGAAGGGGCACCCATGTTTTTGTCTTTTCTAGGCACATACTTAAAGTGATGGAAGTGGATACCAGATCCCCTGAGCAAACGGTCCTTGGCAGTCATATGGTGAGTATCTCAGAGGTAGATTCTTCCCTCCCTTGCACTGTGATTATTATGATGTTTGAAAACTGATGAGTTTCCATTCAGTGTGGCAATAATAAACTCCCTCAGGAGACCTCCCAACCTTTAGAATAAAGGCTTTGGGGATGGTTATCTTGCACACTACCATCGAATGGGATTTTCATCAACCATCCACATTTGATAAAAGTGGGATGGAAAACTTGGCTTTAGTTGTTCCCACTTAGGTCGTTCTCGTAGGGTGAGTACTTTTTCCCACTACAGTAGGCCTTCTAAAAGGTTTTAACAAAGCTTAAAATTGCATGAAATAGAATAGATGAGTCTAGCATTTTGATCACCCAGTTAAGGGGAAAGAATAGGCCTATCACCGTTTAATCATAGCAAGCAAGAGTTCAATTTTAAGCCCGAATAAATAGTTTTCTATGGTAGGTGAAGATATCGCTTCACAAAGACAAGGAGTTCTTTTTAGTCCAAATAGAAAATGAGGTGACTATCCTAGGATTGCTTCATTTTTTAATTAAGTGACTATCATAGGATTGATTCATTCCAATTAAGTGAGTATCCTAGGATTGGTTCATTTTTTTTTAAAGCTCTTACTGGCCGTGGCCATGTCGGATCCAGTCAAATCCTACTTAAGTTATAGATTACAATTGCAGACTTACAAATTCTATGCTAAAATAGAAAAATGCACTAAAACAGACATCAAGAATGCTAAAACAAAAATGCTCTATGGAAACAGTAAATAGCGCTACAAAATTAGTAAAGGGCACTATAAGACCATTAAAGGGCACTACAGAATCATTAAAGGGCATTGTGGAATCATTAGAGGGCACTGAAGAATCTTTAAAGGGCACTGTAATAGAGTTAAAGAGTGCTAAAATAGAGTAAAAGAGCGCTAAACTAGGTGTAATATGCACTGAAGTGTGTTTAATGTGCTAATATGCTCTTCTAGCCGTAACCTATCAGAAAAATCTGCGAAAAGATGTTAAAATTGGGGGAAGAGCCCCATGGTGGGCACCAAAAATGTGTGTGGGAAATGTTAGTATCAAAATGATATGACAAAAACACACCAATGCAACATTAAACTAAAGAAAACTAAATAGAATGAAATCAAAGAAATCAAAAAGAGATTCTTCAGAATCATTCCATTATCATCTATCTCTAGTGATTTGCTTGAATCTGCTACTCTCATATTGTATAAGCAAAGCTTCTCAGAATGGCAACCTATAGAATGAGTATGCAAAGGGAGAGTACTTCTCTATCCTATATGCTGGTGGAGTGAAATGTTGGTATACGGATATGGACAGGGGCTGTAGATTATCCACAGGGGCTATGGATTATGGATGCTATTGAAACTATACTATGAGGATGATAAGCCATGATATGGAATGTTGATATGCTAAGCTATGCTATGCTATGATTCTAGAGGCTATGAATGTTGGAAGGCTGATTGACTATAGTTTTCCTGTATGCAAGCTTCTCCTTTTTTTAGAGACCTGATAGTCCTTTTTATAGATTTTTACAGGCAAGAGCCTGGCTGGCAAAGATCAATCGCTATGTGATTGTCTGATAATTTTGAATGGTGAAAGATTGAGAGGTTGAGAGGAATATGGAAGATGTTGGGAGGTTGGAGAGAAGAATAGAGGTTTGTCTTCAACCCACGGGAACAACTTTTCTCAGAAACAAAGAAATTTGTTAATTTTCTATTTTGATGTTATTTCACGGTTGTTGTAGATAATCCAAATTAAATAAATAAATTTATTTAATTTTATATATTATGTAGGTTTGAGGATTTAAAATATTTTTGAAATATTTTAAGTGAATGGACATTGGAAGATTTAATTAAATATTTGAAATATTTAATTGCGAATAGAATTTGGAAGAATTAATTAAATATTTGGAATATTTAATTGTGAATGGAATTTAGAGGATTTTAGAAGAGAAGAATATTTAATCTTTATTTGAATAAAATATTCAAGCCAAGATTATATGATAATTAATATAAATAAATCACAATGTTTATTTAATTAATTAAGAAATGGATAAGAAAAGTGATTAAACAAACTTATTTATTTAATCGAAATGAAAGAATGAACAATATAAATAAATTATTTAGATTTATTTATACATAGATTGAATTCAAAGATTTAATTAAATATTAAAAATATTTAATTAATTACCAGACTATTGTGATGTGACCATTTTTAGGTGTATACAAGATGCATTAACCGTTGTTTGAGAAAACACTTACCATTCAGCTTCCATGTATTGTGGCCACCAATTATGCCACTACAAACCCACATAATTACGAAGCTCCACGCCGCCATTAAAAAACCTAGTCAAGTCATTGTCGGCTTCGACATCTACATATATAAATACATATACATACACATATGCATATACATATGCATATACATACATATACATATACATATACATATACATATACATATACATACGCATACACATACACATACACATACATATACATATACATATATACATATACATATACATATATACATATACATGAAAGGGATATTTTTATATGCTAGAAAATATCAATTTATATCTACTTTCACATCTATATGCTTTTTCAGGTTCACCCATGTGTGTATACACCTTAAAGCAAAGAAAAATGGAAACAATAACACCAAATTTGAGACAGGCATAACAAAAAGGAAATTTATACTTACGAAATCAGGATTTGAAGGCTTGTGGTGCATACCCTCAAAGCTGAACTCTACAAAAAAGTAGTGGGAGATGTCAACAAATCAATATTGGGGGACTCTAGAGACCCATCCACAAAGCTTGATTTTGTAGACATAGTTCTAGGGAACTTTTTGCAGGGACAAAATATTACAATTTGATTTGACTAATTAACAACTCTATTTCACAATAAAAATAAAAGTTTAATGCATTGCAACATCCCAATGGAAATTGGTAGATAACTTAGAAATATCGATCTATAACCATTCCACTTCTAATATTGATCAAACAACACAAGATACAAGAAAAAGAATAGAAATGTACTTTTAATATTGTCAAAACATTAGGGGATACATCAAAAGGAATAAAAATGATAAATGCATATGTATATACCCCTATATGTATATGTTTATCTTTGAGGTTGCTTATATACGTATCCATGCAGTTTTTTATTAGTTTACTATATTTCTACATATAGTGATATGCATATATTTGTACATGTTGCTAGGTGGTCCTCTCACACTTTCTTATAAAAACATACACATATAACCAGATATATATATTCATATGTACACATGTATATATCTATTTATATACACATTGTTATATCTAAATAGATTTGTATACCATACTTTTTCCTCACTATGTAACTCCTCCCTTTGAAATTTATGAAGAGAGCAAAAATCCAGATTGAATTTTACCTCAATTGACTAGCTAAGAAGGCTACAAATTCAAACCTTTTGTTTTCTATAGGATATTGTCCACTCCGAAGTAGGGCATTATTATAGGGAACAAAAGGTTTGAATTCATAGCCTTCTCAACCAGTCAATTGAGGGAAAATATAGTTTGGATGTTTTCTCTCTACATTAATTTCAAGGGGAGGAGTTATTAATCTGCAATTGCTACTATGTTGATGGGTATAACACCAAAGATGCACAAAATGGGCATTATGTGAGAGTTGTACAGCGGGTAGAACTAACAATAAGCAAAGGGAAAAAGTTGTGCAAACCAGCAACATGTTTTTAACTTCAGAGCTTTTTAAAATATATGCCACATGGGGACTCCTGGCCACCTTCAAACACAAAAGTGGAATGGTAAATGGTTGCTCGTGGTGCTGGACAATGGAAATCAAGATGGTGGGACCAAGAAAATGCAATATACACTATTTTCAATGTATTCAATTTCAATAGGGACATTCACTACCAAGGTGCAATCAATTTTAGAAATTTCTTATGAACATGCTACACATACATCACCATTAAATGCTTTGTTATTAACAACATCTCAATGCTATATCATTTATTGCTATGGTTGTATTGTAGCAATTTTCTCAGAAGCTAAACAATAATTACATATGCTATTTTTAACTCTTTTTAAATAAAAGTCTACCTAAATACAAATAAAAATAGCATATACAACTATTTAGATATACATGTGCATATGTAAATTTTTGTTGCATTCTCAAACGAGCCACAATGGTGTTGGTCTGTATATATGGATATATATTTCTACCTATATGTATTTTTTAAAATATGAAATGAGGAATTCAATACATATATATACACATAAATTCAAGCTACATTTCCTGGCACTAAATATTATAAACAAATAGAGAAATTGTAAAAGACCTATTAGATGAAAAATCCTATTCACGGTTGGGTTGATGAAAATCCTAGTGGAAACTTCAAACAAATAGCCTATTGGCTAAAAATATAAAGTTGAACAAATAAAAGAGCTATTATAATAACACTTAAAAGCCACCAAACTATTTTTTTCTCCACGCTTATATAGATATCTTTCCAACTTTCCAAATCAATTATTTAAACCCAGTTCTTTATGATGATACATATTTTCTTTAGGCTATGACAACAATTATATAATGCAAGAATCTCTATAAAATACATATAATGTCACAGGCTTAATTGTAAATTCGAGCTACATTTCTTGTAATTCAATATTATATGACAAATCGTTTATACAAAATACCCATGTAAAACAACTTGTAGCAAATAATTGTTATTCTAACAGCTCTTATACAATTTCTCTTTTTGTCTTCAATATTTATTAACAAAGAACATAGCTTGAATCTTGTATCAATATGTTTCATGATATTCTTTTTTTCCTAATCTGCTTGAACCTCCCTGAAACAAACTTCTCGGGTCTATTTATGTAAGGGGTGGAGCTTGCTAATTATGTGGGATGGAAATGTCTTATATGAATATGTTTCATTATATTCTTTATTCCTCATCTTTTTTAACTTCACCACAACAAACTGTTCTTCATGATATTCATTTTATTCAGTTCCCCATAACAAATTGTTCATTATTGTAGTTTGCCTCTTCTATTCTCCATATTTTAAACTTATATTTAATGTGGATTTCAGAATATCTATCATTTTCCTTTTATTCTTAAGTGTTTTTCTAATAGCTCTTTTCCAATTTCTCTATTTGTCTTGTACCAATCTATTTCATGATATTATATTTTTCTCAAATTAAAAATATAAAGTTGAACAAATAAAAGAGCTATTAGAATAACACTTAAAATCCACCAAACTATTTTTTCTCCACACTTATACATATATCTTTTCAACTTTCCAAATCAATTATTTAAACCCAATTCTTTATGATGATACCTATTTTCTTTAGGCTATGACAATAATTATATGATGCAAAAATCTCTGGAAAATGCATATAATGCCACAGGATGAATTGTAAATTTGAGCTACATTGCTTGGCATTAAATATTATAGAAAATTCATTTACACAAAATACCCATGTAAAACAACTTGTAGAAAATAATTTTCATTCTAACACCTCTTATACAATTTCTCTATTTGTCTTCAATATTTATTAACAAAGAACATAGCTCAAATCTTCTATCAATATGTTTCATGATATTCCTTTTTTCCTAATCTGCTTGAAGCTCCCTGGAACAAACTGCCCTGGTCTATTCATGTAAGGGGTGGAGCTTACTAATTACATGGGATGGCAGTGTCATATATCAATATGTTTCACTATATTCTTTCTTCCTCATCTGTTTCAACTTTCCCACAACAAACTGTTCTTCATGATATTCTTTTTATCAGTTCCCCATAACAAACTATTTATTATCATAGTTTGCCTCTTCTATTCTTCATATTTTAAAGTTCTATTTAATGTGGGTTTTAGAACATTTGCCATTTTCCTATGATTCTTACGTGTTTTCCTAATATATCTTTTCCAATTTCACTTTTTGTCTTGTACCAATATGTTTCATGATATTCCTTTTCTCTCAACTCTTTGAACTTCCCCATAACAAACTATTCTTCATGATATTCTTATTTCCAATTCCCCAAACCAAATTGCTCATTATCATAGTTTTCCTATTCTATTCTCCATATTTTAAAGTTTTATAGATAATGTGGGTTTTCGAACATCTGTCATTTTCCTGTGATTGTTAAGTGTTTTTCTAATAGCTCTTTTCCAATTTCCCTTGACCAAAAAAGTCTAGATATGGACATCTATGTATGTGAAATTACTTACAAAGAATATTCAAATTGAAGAACCCAATTCAAGTCAAATGCATGTATAGATTTGGGTTTACAGCATATTCCTACTTACTTAAAATTATAACACTATCTAGACAAGGTGTAACAACAAATTCTATGTAAAAATTAGCTTCTCAATTCAAAATTCAAGCTACATTATTTGCCACTAAATATTATTTTGGCTTTCTATTTCATCTAATTAAGCAGTAGATAGAAATTTTCAATAATAAAGTTATCAAATCAGAATAGTATAAAAAATAAGTTGTCTAAAATTGTAATCACAAAGGCTTATTAAATGTAGGGTATGAGATAGATTTATGGGAGACGCTGGACACAGATGCATAGATTCTATAGCTGATAGGTGTGAAGAGGCTATGTTGAAAATTATGTCGTGGAATGATCAAACACTTAAGAATCATAAGTAAATCATAGATGATCAAAAGCCCACACTAAACATATTCATACAAGTTGAGCAGTTTATGTAAGAGTTGGATTGTCAATTCAAAATTTGAGCTACATTCATTGGCATGAAACCCACATTAAATAGAACTCGTAAAGCCAATGAGTAGCAATAACCTATACAAAATGGCTATAATTCCATAGACTTAATCAAAAGTTTGAGCTACATTTCCTGACACTAAATATTATAGACAAATAGAGAAATTGTAAGAGAGCTATTACATGATAAATCCTATTCATAGCTGGGCTGACGAAAAACCCATCAAAAACATCAAACAAATAAATTGAATAGATAAAAGAGATATTAGAAAGA
The DNA here is from genome assembly GCA_007258455.2 of Sequoia sempervirens. Taxonomy (NCBI): domain Eukaryota; kingdom Viridiplantae; phylum Streptophyta; class Pinopsida; order Cupressales; family Cupressaceae; genus Sequoia; species Sequoia sempervirens. Next base: position 795,230,254 of record VDFB02271358.1, read on the forward strand.
ATAACACTTAACAACCACCAAACTATTTTTATCTCCAATATGTTTCTGCTTTCATACTAACCCTCTACATATATATATACACAATCACTTCTATGTTAATATGCAATTGGTCCTATGTTAATGGGTGTACTGACAAAGATGCACATAGATAACTAAAACAATAAATAGAGGGTGATAAAATTACTAACGCTAACCATGTTTTTTTACGAAAGAAACAAGATTTAACTCCAATTCCTCCTATGGTAATGGGTATAAGGCTAGAGATGCACAAAGATAACTACAAACAATAAATGAGGGATGAAATAATTACTAATCCTAACCATATTTTTTGATGAAAGAAAGAAGATTTAACTGCAATTTCTCCATCCATACAAAACCATAATGCCAAACACCCATGTAAATGACTTACAGATTTTGGACAACAATAGTTTTAACATAAACAATAAATAAATCATTTATGCAAAACACTCATGTAAAATTACTTACAAATTGTAGAGAACAACAATTTTAAAACCCTCAAATATGTTATAGAATGGAGTTGAAGCCATCAATTTTTGCAATAGTCTCCTATCAAACCAACCATAGAACTAAAGCTGACAATTTTTAGAATGGTCTGCTATCAAATCAACACCACAATGGCTCTTTTGACAATTCAACTTAATCAATATGTTTTCTAGCACATTTCAGACTATACTTTCCCACACTGCAACACCCATGTAAAATGACTTATAGATTCCCTAGAACAAAATTTTTAACATAAACAATAAATAAATCATTTATACAAAACACCCATGTGAACGACTTACAAATTGTGGAGAACAACAATTTTAAAACCCTCTAATTTGCTATAAAACCAATCCAAAGCCGATGATTTTTACAATAGTTTACTATCAAACCAACCACAGAGCTGAAGGCGATGATTTTTAGAATAGCCTGCTATTAAACCAACACCACAATGACTCTTTTGACAGTGCAACTTAATCAAAATATACTTTCCCACACTGCAACACTCAATATTGGATTTACTTCATCTGCTCACATTTACTTTGTCCACCCCCATTGTACAACAATAAAAAAATGCATTAACCCTCGCACAAGAAAACACTTACCATTCAAATTCTACATATCGAGGACACCAACTCCACCACCACCAACCCACATAATTACCAAGCTCCACGTCGCCACAAAAAAACTTTATCTACTCACCATCGGCTAAGATATCTCCAGCACTGGAAAATTCAATTCACAGCTAGGTTGATGAAAATCCAAATGGAAACTTCAAACAAAATAGCCTATCAGCTTATAACTATTTTGAAAATAGATAAGAGTGTGTCCAGAATGGGAATGGTGAACGATGAAAGAAAATATGAAAATGGAAGGGGTTGTGGGCCTAGCCACTTAAGTAGTCAACATTTAGAGTGTGTCAGTTAGGTCCGATTATTTACAGGTGTATGAAATTTGAGTTTTGATTGTGGAAGGTACTCAACACATTGATTAGTCCCTTGGGCATGCATGTCTTGATTTTTCTAGAAGAGAAAGGCATGAAATATGAATACCAAGAAGAGGACTTGTTCATGAAGAAGAGTGAACTCCTAATGAATCCTACGCACAAGAAAGTACCTTTCCTCATCCAAAATGGCTAGCCTATATGCGAATCTCTTGTAATTATTTAGTGCATTGATGAGACTTGGAATTCTAAGTAGTTTTTACCCTCCAAGCCATATGATCGTGCCCTTGCCTACTTCTGGGTCGATATCGACGATAAGGTAACACATTCCCTTGTTATACTTGGGTAAACAAGTTTAAGTTATTTAAAGCATTTTTAAGTTGTTGAGGTTTTGCTCAGGTTATTTCAAATTTTGTAATTTATTCATGGGATCATTGTCTAAAAATAATCTTCTATGGTTTTAGTCTTATGACTCGGAAGATCGTATAGTCAAGTCAAAATATGAGGCTCAAGAGCAGGCCAATCATGACATTTGGAGAGGCTTTAACTTTTAGAAGGTGCATTGATAGAGATGTCGAGAGGGGGATCCTTACCTTTCTTCAATGGAAAAGATTTAGGATTCTTAGATATTGCCTTCATTCCCTATGCTTGTTGGTTTTGTGCTTATGAAACTATTGGGAGTTTGAATATACCATTTGAAAGTGAATATTTATTGCTTTATGCTTAGGTTAGGAGATGTATAGAAATGGACAGTGTCAAGAAAGCCCTTCCCTCTCTTGATTGGGTTTGGGAAGTGACATTACAAATTTGGAGGATATTTTTGATTGATTAAATTGTTTGTTCACTAGTAAACATGCAACATGTGGGCATACGTTAGATGACTCTATGCTTTGTAATATATGAGGTATAGGTTGTAAATATTAGATGAGTCTATGTTATGTAATATATGAGGAATAGATTGTAAATGTTAGATGAGTCTATGATCTGTAATAGATGAGGAATAGGTGGCAAATGATAGGAGCTTTGGGAATAGTTTGGATTTAGTTTATTAATTTTTTTAAGGTATGTCAATGTGTAGAAATAAAAATTATTAATGAATTATATCTTGTTCATATTGATTCTTGTGTTACAACAACAAAACAAAAGAAATGAAAGGAATTGGTATGTCCAATAATTTTATGAATAAATTTCTTTGAGAGTAAATAAAAGAAGATATAAAATTTAATATTGCATAATAATAACAAGCGTTATGTGAAAATTTGTGAATAATATATAATTGGGAAACCTCTTAGTAGGAATAAGTTTTCTATGGTTAATATTTTGGTTCTTATCAAATCCCATTTGTGGATCTCCCATTTGAGTTGCATTAGTCTTTGGTATTGAGATAATATCCACAATAGAGAAATATCAATCCCTCAAATACCTTTCGAGACTAATATCAAGGATGTAATAGATGGATTCACAGATGACTAAGTAATGTGTTTTTATTTGACATTTCTTCCATCTCTAGGTGTTGTTTTAAAGTGAAAGCACAAATGATTTGGTGGGATTTATGGGCCATGCTCAAATTCACCCACCTCAATTAGGGTGAAGACACAACCAGTCATAGCTACATTTGATTGGATATCTAAGGTAAAGTTTACAAAACTTCCATCCATAACTAATTATCCTTTGACTTTTTCACCAATGGTTAAGGAACCATTCAAAAGTAGACACATCTCAAATTATTAGATGCAAACTTTTCTAGTCATTTTTTCTCCTTGAGGTTCAAGTGGAGATTAGCTATTATTTCAAAGTAAGTGTTCTTGGGAGACTGTATTTGATATATCCATATAGATCCATCTTAGGTAATATCATTAGTGTTGAACTTTGCACATGTTGAGTGTTATATTTTATATTTGGAGATCCTACGTCTGCAACACCTATAACCAAAAATGAGGGACAATTATTCCTAGATTACAATTATTATAAGACATGGTATAGGTAAGCTATGTGACCTCATTCCTTTCATTACCCTTTCATCTGAAAGGATCCAAGGAGTCCCCCTTGGTTTTTCAAAGCCAAAGGTAAGGAGGTTTCCTCTCATAAAGTATTGAAATTGGGTGACAACTTAATCGTGGACATTATTTGATGCTTGGATTGACATTCCTTGGTAGCAATATAATCTTTTAGGATTGCAGGAGTGGTTTGAAGTACCAAGAGCATGGAAAAAGAGGGAGCTATATTTTTTAGCTATTACCCCTTGTATGGGGTTCCTTTCCAAGTTTAATTGTATTTGGATACATCAATGAAGTAGTCTTATGCATATTGGAGTGTAATTGGGAATGTTAGAGAGAAGTAGCATTTGCATGCATATTTTGATATCCATTTGAAAGTCTAAAAATTCCATGAAGGGTTCAAGAAGGAATTGATCATATGTGCATCAACAAGGAGATAGTGGCTTGAGGAGGCGATTCCTCATACTTATGGCATTTTCTTCCACATTCATTTTTCTAGTTGAAAGGCTTTATTTTTCTTTATTTTCATGCATTCTTGTGCTCTCAAATTACTTATAATTTTCCTTATGATTTTTCTCAATTAATAACAAAAAAATGAAGAAATTAGGAACTATTTTATGCATGTTATGTATTATAATCAACTGTCAATTATCTAAACTTGAGTTTTGGTTGTGCTTAAGATGGAGCGAGCGAAGGTACTCAATACATTGGTCAGTCCATTTGGCATGCACATCTCAATTGGTCTAGAAGAGAAAGGAATGAAATATGAATACCATGAAGAGGATGTGCTGACAATGAAGAGTGACCTCCTAAAAATGAATCTTGTGCACAAGAAAGTATTGAAAGGCACAAGACAACTGAGAGGGGGGTGAATCAATTGTCACCAAATTCAAACACTTATTAACTTCAAATCCACTTAATTATGTTATTAAATATGAACATGAAATGAAAATAAAAAGGAGAAATAATAACATAGAAAACACCATATTTATGTGGAAAACCTAACAAGGGAAAAACCATGGTGAGGATTAGCTCACAATATAGAGTAGTTCCAAAACTGAATACAAAAAGGCTCACTAGAAAAGGTCTCACTGCCCATAATAGGACTCACTATTTGGATACAAAAGCTCACTACTTACAAAGATGACTCACTATCCAAGCAAAAGGATTACAAAACTGAAGTGACTTCACAACCAAAATGAACTTGTAAAAGTACACCTAACAAGTGTTGATCTAGTTCTAGTGATGCTCAATAAACTAACTTAACACAGTTCATCATCTTTGCACTTATTCACATTCGCAACTTTGCAATAAACCACACACTAATCTTTAAACCTATCCAACATGTATATCCAAGTCATCCACAAGCATCAATTAGGCCGGCCTAATTAGATGCAACTTTTATTTAGAAAAAATACCAACTGTCAACTTCAAGTATTTACAAAACTTCTCCAAAAATTTATCCAAGCATGTAGCATGCTTCACCATGTCGGCATGGACCAAAGATAGGTAACACATATATCCGCAACACAAATTAATCCATTACAACTTCAACAAAATATTAGGTCGGCTAGAGATAGACCTAATAGAAAAATGAGATCAACCAAACGATGCCAATTTGCTATATGAGCAAGGAAAAATTAAAGGAACCCCCCCCCCCCCCAAAAAAAAAAAAGGTGTAAAATCTTGGTGAATCTTGTATACTTCCCAAGAAAAATATTAATTTTAGAGGAATTTTTTTTTCGTTTTTCAAGAAAAAAAAAATCTCAATTGGAGAATCTTTTCTAATCGGTAGAAGTTTGTGGAAAATCCTAGTGAATTGGAATTTTTTTAAAACTGATAAAATATTTTCAGTGGCAATTAAAATCTATTTTAAAACCTAGAAAGAAATTCTATTGGTGAATTAAATATGTTTTCAAAACAGAAAAAACAATTTTGTTGGTGATTAAAACTTAATATATCCATTGGTGAATTAAACCTATTTTCAAATGCATAAGAAAAAAATTAGTGAATCAATATAACCATGATCATCTAATGAATTTTTGATGGATGACTATAGTTGCATTCTGGAAGTAAATCTCTGAAGCACTGGATTTTCAAATTGAAACCTTTGAAATAACACTAGAACCGTTAGATTTTCAGAAATTAATGGTTGATATTTTATTAATTATTTAGGTCTATTGGTCATCATGCTCTTGTTTACCATTTAATATTTCCTAAGTCACAAATAAATATTTTATGACAAAGCCTTAAATCTTAACTCTTTAATCTTGAGGGTCAAATATCATCAACCTAGCAATGTCCCCATTTTAAACTATGCATCATGTGCATAAAGTTTGTTTTAAAAGAAGGAATGTTTGATGAATTTTTGATGGACAACTATATTTCCATTCTGGAAGTAAATCCTTGAAGTACTAGACTTGCGAATTGAAACCTCCAGAATGACACTAGAATCGTTAGATTTTCAGAAATCAATGGTTGAGATTTTATTAATTATTTAGGTTTGTCAAGATCGTGCTCTTGTTTACTGTTAATATTTCCTAAGTCAGACCAAAATATTTTATGACAGCCTTAAATATTAATTCTTTAATCCTGAGGGTCAAGTCTCGTCAACCTAGCGATGTCCCCATTTTAAATTATGCACATGCATAAAGTTTGTTTTAAAAGGACCTTTTCATGAATTTTTTATGGACGACTATACTTGCATTTTGAAATTAAATCCTTGAAGTATTGGACTTGTGAATTGAACCCTTCAGAATAACACTAGAATCGTTAGATTTTTAGAAATCAATGGTTGAGATTTTATTAATTATTTAGGTCTATCGGTCATTGTGCTCTTACTATTTAATATTGCCTAAGTTTGACCAAAATATTTTATGACAAAGCCTTAAATATTAACTCTAATTATCCTAAGGGTCGAGTTTTGTCAACATAGTGATGTCCCCATTTTAAGTTATGCACGTGCATAAAGTTTGTTTTAAAAGAGGGACCGTTCAATGAATTTTCGATTGATGACTATAGTTACATTTTGGAAGTAAATCCTTGAAGCACTAGACTTGCACATTGAAACCTCCTAAGTAACACTAGAACTGTTAGATTTTTTGAAATCAGTGGTTGATATTTTATTAATTATTTAGGTTTTTCGGTCATTGTTCTCTTGTTTACCATTTAATATTTCCTAATTTAGACCAAAATATTTTATGACAAAGCCTTAAATCTTAACTCTTTAATCCTGAGGGTTGAGTCTCGTCAATCATCTTGTCATCTGTCACGGGCATACCTTTTAAGCACTTGTTTTCAAGGATTCAAGTGTTGAAATAAATGTTAATTGTCACATCAATGATAGTGGTGAATTGAAAAATGATAAGTGTGATGTCATACTGATTATGTTCGTGCTAACTTGTATATATACTTCACCAAATTGATGTTCTTCATATCATTTATAATATATTTGGATTTGATTTATTTCTTCTCTATTCTCAATTTAACTGAGATATTATGGAGTCTTCATGGTGTGTCATGCTACCCAAATATTTTTGGGAGAAAGAAGGGATGATACATACGGCAGATTAAAGTTGGGTATGGTTTTTACAATTCCTTGTGTGTAGGTTGAGGATGCTATAAGAATAATTTTGAGGAAGAAATAGCTTTAGAACAACCCTCTTGCTCTATATTATGAGGTATCTTCAAATTTCTTGTCTAATTGCATGGATATTTTGCTCGATAAAGATTTGGTGAAGACGTTAGCAATATGTTATTTGCAACCTTTCATTTACTCTATTTCTTCATTGGAGTTGGTGCTGGAGCATTACAATTTTGAAATTGGGTTAGTGTTTGTTGGTGGAATCTTTAGGAAAGTGGAATTGCATGCTTCTACAACACAAAATATTTCCTTGGTTAATATGAGATGGGGTCTGCTATGTGATACGAGAACTAAATCATTAAAGAGTCTAGAATTTTGGAGGAAGGTTTTGGGTGATTCACTTTCTTCTCTACTATTAGTTTGTTAAATTCAATTCAAGTTCTACTCAAACAACCAGTTGATGGTCTCAGCTAATGTTACAAAAAAAATAGTAATGAATTATGTGACATGTCACATGTCTATATTTTACTAAACAACATAACAATTCTTGTAATATGTACTTTGTGACTAGTTTTTTGTCACATTTAGTGGCTTTTTGGTCATGCTAGCTATGTATTATGTACTTCAGTCTTTAGCAATAGCTACTTAAATTAAAATATTTTTCATGGCTCCATTCTTGTAAATCTCTTTTGCTTTGATCAATATAAAAATGTTAAATGTGGCTTTTAAAACTAATAGTAATTATCAAATATAGTTATGATCATAAGTGAGAAAAATTTATTGTGACTTATTAGTGGACATTGATAATGATTAAAGTAGAATGAGACATTTAATTCTCTCTTTTCAATGTGTCAAAGTACTCTACCTTTCATTTATTCTATTGAAATTCTCAATTTGGCTATGGTACTAGACGACAGTGTGGATTAATGCCATATGAATATCCAGAGTGATTGATTGGATAGCTTTATATTGAAAACTGCATGATGTATTGTAGAATCATAGATGATGATGTCAATAATCCAATTATTTTGAAAATTGATAGATTATGTGGCACTGGCGATTTTGACAATTGACAGCTTTTCAGCTTGAGGTATAGTTTGTATGTAACCAACCTATCAGAGTCTAGACGTCAATCAAATTAAACATTTAAATTGTAAATGTTAGGCTTAAGTTACACAATCCGATTAAGCTAGATTTTTGGTTTGCACAAATCACAATTATGACTAGTCACCAATACTATACCCAACCTCACACATGACATGTGTGAGGTGTACAAGGGACCAGGCTGGTAGTGGCACTTTTGGCCCATAAATAAGGATAGTGAGCACAACTAAAATCATTTGTTGATTGCCATAAGGGTTTTCATTTTGTAGGGTTAATAACTTAATAAGGATTCAAGAAGAAGATGATGCGGTATTATTGGGGATACTTGAAATTATCTTGCTCTAGTTATGTAGTTACAGAGTAAAATACCAATTTCCTTCATGTTCAAAATGGGTGGAATTGGAAAGAAGTTGATTTTGTTCACCTAACTTCTAAGATAGGTTTTGAACCAGGATGAGGAGCTCTGATGGAGATAAGTTCTATCCTAGGGCATGGAAGTTGCAAGTAAAAGGTAGGAGTAGTTTTATTACCCCTCATCATCTGCATGGTTTCCCAGGAAATTCCCATGCATTTATTTTGAGACACCATGGCCTACCAGGCAAGCTCCATGCATTTATTTTTAGTGTTCATCTTCTGCATGGGATAAATTTTACAACCACTCATCTTCTACATGAGTCTAGTTTTGAAAGGGGCTAAGTACATTTTGTATCTTCACAACTCCCTTTTCCTCAATTTGATTGAGTCCCCTTTGCCCATGAATTTATTTTCAGAGTCCATGGCTAACTCGACAAATCCCATGTGTTTCTTTTCAGAGCTCATGGTTGACCCGGAAAGTTCCATTTATTTTTAGAGAAACATGTATCACATTTAATTTTTCACCAGCGGTCTAGAAAAAGCTTGGTGCTTGTCCTTACATTTGTATTTGTACTATGGGTAAGTGCACCAAGATGGTGTCGGCCAAAAAGGGGGCTTAAGTGGCCACTTTTTTTCTAAAATCAGAAATTGAGGATAGTTACACTCAAAATTTTGAGATGGAACAAAAAAAAGGATCGAAGTGCTCTGAGTCTACTTTCTAAACTACTAATTTATTTTGAAAATGGTTGAGATTAAGGGGTTCAATAGAGGGATGTACACAAATTGGTGTTATTTTTGTTAGAAAAACATAACATAGCAACTCTTGTACGACTTGAGCACGGTGAATTTTTTTTAGTATTTTTAAAATCGCCACGGTCATAAGTTAGCCAACAACATCTAGTTGATGCACAATTTTTCTACTAATTTTTTAATGAATATTTGATTTTTTACTAATTTTTCTAAGTGGGCACTACTTAAAAAGAAGATTTTTGGCCGTGCTCCCCGTAGAAATTTTGGAAAATAATAGATTTTTTTAAATTTTTATTTTTTTAAATTTGTAGAATGGAGTCTCATTTCTAAAAATGTAATTTATTTAAAATTTTGATGAATGGTTAATTTATAACAAAAAAAAAAACCAAACACTACTTTTTGAAAAAAAAACAGACATACAACAAAAGAAATTATGGCTAAAAGGCCCAACATTGTCAGAAAGTGAAAAAAATTATATCGTTGGAAAGCTAAGAGAGAACTTAACATTACCCATGTGCTCGATTTTGTCGATATTGAACCAAATGCAATCCTAATGGTGAGCATGAACATGATTATCTGAAAAATTGGAGAATTTGCAAAAAACACATCTCTGGTCATTGGGAATGCCCTCCAAGGATTTGGGTTGGTATTCCAAGGAAAATATCAAAGCTAAGGCTCGGGGATTCCCAAAGAAAAATATAACGCGAGCGTGTTATAATGCACTCACGTTATTTATTAGTTTTCACTCTTTCCTTCTCCGTGGAACATTTCTAGCAAAAAATAACACGCTCACGTTATTTATTCATTTAGTTAAATGCTAGTTTTCTGAATGTTTGTTCATATGTTTGTATGTATATGTATTCTAGTGTATCGTGTATGTATGTATGTATTTATGCTTATGGGAGAGAGGGCGAGAGAGGGTGGGAGTGGGAGAGAGGGTGGGAGTGGGAGAGAGTGCGGGAGGGTGGGAGAGTGTGAGAGGGTGGGAGAGTGAGAGAGGGTGAGAGAGAGGGGTGAGAGGAGGTGTGAGAGGAAGTGGGAGGAGAGGGAATTTGGGGTGAAGAGTGGGAGAGAGAGGTGGGAGAGAGTGGGAAGAGGGGGTGTGGGGAGAGTGGGAGAGAGTGTGGGAGAGTGTGGGAGAGTGGGAGATAGGGTGGAACGGAGGGAGGAGAGAGTGGAAGAGAGTGGGAGAGAGTTGGAGAGTGTGGGAGAGGATTTAGGGTGTGAGGGCATGGGTGAGAGTGGGAGAGAGAGGGAGGAAGAGAATGCGAGAGAGTGTGGTAGAGTGCGAGACAGGGAGCAAGAGAATGGGGGAGAGTGGGAGAGAGTTGGAGGGAGGAAGATAGTGGGGGAGAGGGAGGGAGAGAGTGGGAGAGGGTTGGAGAGAGTTGGAGA
>VDFB02271358.1:795240983-795428289 GCA_007258455.2 Sequoia sempervirens
ACAAAGAGAGAAAATAAATCTATAAAAGAACCAAATTTCTCATAACGCGAGCGCATTTTGAAGAAGTATACACATGACCATTTTAGCAAGAATGAATGAGTTTTTTTTTTTTAACATGTAATAACACGAGCACGTTATAATGCGCTCGTGTTATGGGCTCATTGTGGTTGAGCCTCAGGCTTGGCACACAAAGTTATAACGTGAGAGTGTTATAACGCGCTCGCATTATGACTTTTCAAAACTTTTTTTGAAAGTGGCCACAAATTTGCTACCCATCTCCATGCACCCGCCCCTATGTAATAATGTGACATTGTAATTTAGTTGTAATAAAATAAATGGTTGTGCTATTAATGTGACATTTTAATTCATTTATTAAGTCCTTTGCAAGTTAATTGCTATGAATGGTTGTGCTATAATGCTATTAATGTGACATTGTAATTCATTGTATTAAGGCCTTTGCAATGTTAAGTTTCTGGCCTCTTGGCCTTCATGTCAATCCTAGAATATTAAAGTTTAAAGAAAATTTAAAACACATGTTTATTATTTATATCATAAATTACTCAACCATTCAATGAACATTTGATATATGGTTGTAGTTGCATTCTGGAATGAAATGCATAGAACTCTAGGACTATGAACTTAAACCTCTAGAATCACCCTATAACCATTAGATTAACAAAGATCAACAGTTTATAATTTGTTGTCATTGCAGGAGTAAATCATAAATGGATTATTTTAAATGTTGTCAACCATGTACTAATTGTGTACTATGTAGTCCGGAAGTAACACATAGATGTTTCAATGACATTCACTTTAATATTAGAAAAAACAACACTTTCTATTGCTAAGTAATTTTATTTTGAAGTTAGAGGGTTAGCACACGGGGAGATTTCAGTCTTCAGTTTTTTCATTGTAGTGCACCACCCTATTCTAGGTTCCATAGTTCCACTTGCAACAAAGTTATTCCAGTAACCTAATTTCAACCCAGTTTCAACTTCAAGAATCAAAATTCAAAATCCAGTTAAGTTAAAGAATTCTTGTAGTTACGTTTCATCGTTTAACGTTTCTTAAAATCTTATTTTGTCAAACTTTAAAGTTTAGGTTTAGGGTTAATAGGCCTAAGAATTAAGAAAAATTAAGGACTAATAGGGAATTCAAAAATTTCACATTGTTGATTGTATCAATATGTCTACCACTAGTACCACTAGAGGTCGGATTAAAAAATACATTAGGCAAAATTGCTTAAAACCCTAGGTTTCACTAATGAATACCATGATATCTGTGATCCTACAACCTATGGTAGGCATACCTTAGAACTTAAATTTTCATATCAAAATAACGATTCAAAGAAAATTCAAGTTAATAGTATCAGTGCACTATGGGTAACTAGATTAGGGCGCATGATGTTACATGAGGTTTTCCCTTGCCCATAATTTATCATGGTCTGTGCCCTAAATTATGATGACAAAAAAAGAGAAATTGTTAATAAAGATAGAAAAGAGTAATTTTTATCCATTAATGTTGAAGAACTTGGAAAAGTGTTGGCCTTGGGGTTTACAACCAAAGAATTTGGAAATGTCCACATTGACCTAGAAAATCTTGCTAGTGATTATGAAGCAGTGGTTGAAATGGAGAAAAAATATTTCTTAAATAGAATAGTTCAAGATACAAACAAATTGAAAGGTGATCATAAGCCTCCTTATGATTTGGATATTTTTAGACCATGGTTTCAGGATGCTATTTCCATGCTAGCATTTTTTCTCAGACTGGATAGCAATTTGGAAGTGGGTGCAAGCCTCCTTGAAATGGTGTATAATATTCATTATGGTGTTCCACATTTAAAATATAATTTTATTGGGAACATTGTATAATTCATGCATAATTTTTTTTTAATGATTAAAGGAGGTTCCACCAAGACATTTAGGTTCACAACCTACTTGTGCTATTTTTTTCTATTGAAATTTAGAGGAATGTTTCAGACTAACAAGCTTCTGATTCAGCCCTATAGTAATGGTGAGGAAAATAAAATGGCTCCAGTATATGAATGGACCACTATGATAAGGATGCATGATTATCGAAAGAACTATAGTCATTTTTTAGACTAATTTTTGGATCCATTGCATTAAGCAATTACAAATACTCCAATGCCTAAATTTCCTGTCATGTAGAAATTACATTCAACTAGGAAAAGAAATACAATTGGCTGATTGGTACTTAATGGAAGAATATAATGTGCTAATATTTTATGGAATAAAAGTACAACCATTCAAACTTCCAATACATGTGCCAAAAAAGTTTTTTTTTTGGAATATGTAAGGAAGATGTAGAGTACTAATGAACTACACTTTACCAGTCAGGGGAAGAAGACCTTATTTCCTTCTTTACCTTTTCATGTGGAGGGATCACATTGGAGAGAAAATAATTTAGTGTGGCACATGATCTTTTGAATTTTTTTATTTTGATGCTATATATCACTGGTAGTATGATCCATGTGACACCATTAAATCGATTATTGTGCTTAATAAGAATGCTAGAAGTAGAATTCAACAACAAGGTAAACCCTTGCTTGTAAACATGAGAAACAAGGATTCTTGGGATGAGGTCAAAGTAGCAATGGAGAAAAATGTTGTTGAGAATGGTATTTATTTTGAACAATTGTTAGAAGAAATTATGGCATTGCATCAAAAGAAAATTAGGAGGTATAACAAATTTTATGAAAAAATTCATAAACCATCTAGTAGAGCAAAAATGCCAGATTCTCTAGAGAAGGAAGTTACAGAAAAAAATTTACCATGATAAAAAATTACTGCCTTTTGGACTATGAGGAAGGAGCTAGGTGATCCAAGAGCTCTTGCAAAGTATGGAGATAACGAAGATCATGAGTTTAGAAAATTGTGGGATATAAAGCATCCAAATGAAGGAGAAGATAAAGAAAGTGATGATGAATTTAATGATGATAGGGAAGAAGAAACCCATGTCAATTTCAAACTTGGTTTTAAGTGAGGCCACAAAAGAAGCATTTACTATAGGAGCAGCCATAGCTGAAAAAATGGATTATTAAGTTGGTCCTTTGGGGTCCCAAAGACAAGGCCCTTGGATGGTAAAAAATGTATGACATAGAAAACTAGTTGATAAATCTGGCCTTGGGGTTGGAGGTAAAAAATTAGACCTAGGGCATATAGGTAAATTTGTTAGAGCTTCAAATCCTCATCCTCATGGTCAGACACAAACACAACTATGACATGTCCATGGTGGAGGGCTTAGTGCAATTGGCACTGCCTCTAGTGGTGAGGGTATGGGTAGTAGCACTAATAGTGGTCAACATGTTCTACAGTAACAATTTAAACACAAGAGGAAAACAACACAATACACCACAGAAACACCAGGTGATCAAGGTAAACAGAAGAGGAAAAGGATTTGGACAGGTCCAAGTCACACTACTAGTGGATCCACCACAAAGGAGTTATTTCTAGGCACTCCCCCAATTCTAGTTAGTCTAGCTATGGCATAATTTGTAACTACAAGTACTCCTATTCCTTCACCATTCAAGCATTCCATTGTTCCTACATCCTCGGGTTTTGATTACATTGAAGAGTTTAAAAAGAAATTAGAATTAAATAAAAAAGAAAAGATGCAACTGATGGAGAGCGTGTCTACTATAAATTTAGAGCCTGCAACAACTATGGTATTACCCACATTTGACACAAGTAAAGAAATCATGGAGTACACAATTCTTGTTCCCACAGTTCAAAAAAAACTAGCAAATCAAATGGCTCCATCTGAATTCCACATGAACAATATTCAATTGGATTTTTTTGGACTCAAATACTGACAAAATTAATGTATCAAAGAAGAAAAATGAATTGGTGTACACATCATTCCTAAAGCAAGATAGAGAGAAAAAAATATTGTAGACTCAAATTGAAAAGTTATAGGAAGACCTAGTAAATGAGAAAGCAAAGAGGAAAGCAACAGATAGTTCAAGAGCAATGAATTAGAAAAAGGAATAAAAAAATCTACCTCTACATCAACAACCAAAGAGGATAAACAAAATGAGATTGTAGTGAATGAATTGAAGCAAAGGCTAGATGAGAGCAACAAGAAATATGATGAGGAAAAATCCACTTCATAAAAATTAAGACTAAGAATTGTGAATGGAAATGCATAGTGGGGAAAAAAAATGGAGCAGGGGGAAAAAGAAATGAAAGATTGGAGCTAGAGCTGATGGAAGAAAAAAATGAAATTAAGTCTTATCAAAATAAGTTATCTTCATTTGGTAGAGAAACAATGAGGCATATGAGACAAAATATCTAGGATGAAATAATGTAGGGGATTGATCATTTTTGTGACATGTTTCAATTGATTGATGCTATCAGACAACATCATAATAAGCTAAAAAAGTATTTAATGGAAAACAAAAATGTGTTGGCATTAGAGAAATCAACAAATCAAATTCAAAAAATAGTCTACAAATTCAGTGACAATGTTTTGAAATCAAAAGGGATTACTAATCAACTTGCTACATCAATGACATTGTCATCAGTCATTGAAAAGTGTTCAAGAATGTATGAAACAAAGGAATATTTGCATTTGGTTGCAGATAAGATGAAGAAGGTGGATGAAAAGTTAAGGAAATTCATAGATCTTAGTTTTCCAGAGGCTTTTGACACAAATGAGCAATTTGTTGGAAAGAATTATTTCAGAACAAAGATGGAGGATGCAAGGAAGACTGATTTGGACTAGTTTCCTCAAAACTCAAATGTGGTGAACTATTTGGATTCCATCAAACCATTGCTAACACTGAATGCAAAATTGACAAGTTCCAATTTGAATCATGAATTGTTAACAAATCTTCAATTCAAACAACATTAGTTAGAACAAATGACAATTCCACCACCCAAATAGTGGAAGTTGCTAGAAAAGGTGATGCAATGATTTGATTTTTGATAATATGAGTTTCCAAGTTCCAACTCAACTTTGCGCAGAGTTGTCTTTGAAAAAGCTTTTGCATTGCAATGCTTCTATATGTATTCCTTCATGTGATAATCAATTTTAAAGCTCAAATTCATACTTCAGTAATGTGATGATGTTCAATTATCTGTATTATGGGTTTGGCCAATGCACTTAGGATCTTTTGGCAAAACTTTGATTTTCCTCATTAGAGCAAAAACTCTTTTATGCTTTCAAGTTTGTTTTACAATTATCTTTCAATATACAAACTCATATGGTGAAGTTCATGCAGACAAAATCTTTGTGTTGTAGTGTATGGATTTATTCTTTTTATTCTGAATATCTATCTAGTGGTTATCTATGTTGGTGTTTTGGATGTTTAATAGATTGCATTTCTATTGGATGTTTATCTTTGAATGAATGCTTATGGAAATGGTTGAGTTCAGTTAAAGAAATTTATTAGTTTTGAAGTGATTCAAGTCTTTGTGCTTTAGTTTATAGTTTGATATTTCATATTGGCATACCTTTCAAAGCTTTCTAGTTAAAAGCTACACCTTTCTTTGCTTTCTAGTTAAAAGCAACCTAAATTTCTTTGCTTTCTAGTTTAAGCTTTATTGTTTAAATTGTGTGGATTCCTTAAAGCCTTTATATGTTATTTATGTTGAACTGTTAGCTTCTGTTAGCTTATAACTTATAAGTTATGGATGTTGAACTATTAGCTTCTGTTCAAGGAATGGATTAATAATATTCCTTTTAGTTATTCATCAAAGATTGTGTAAATGGCAATGCAATAGGAATTTATAAGTAGTTAGTAGGAATTTATGAAGGGGAGATAATTTTTGGTTTGTAGGGTAGTTAGTAGGTATTCAAAAAAGGTGATAAATGTAATTTTGAGCGAAATTTTGATTTTGATGTAGCTGTTAAGGGATAGTAGTGAATTCATTGTAAATAAACTGTAATTTTTGAGAAATTGGGGTAAAGTAGTTGAATATTTGGAGGATAGATAGTTATTGAGA
Organism: Sequoia sempervirens; assembly: GCA_007258455.2. NCBI lineage: Eukaryota > Viridiplantae > Streptophyta > Pinopsida > Cupressales > Cupressaceae > Sequoia > Sequoia sempervirens. Next base: position 795,246,950 of record VDFB02271358.1, read on the forward strand.
AAAGTTTAGAAAATGATGTAATATGGATTTTTAATAAATAATGCAAAAAATATTATTACCGATCAAAAAAAATATCATGAAGTACAATGATTCATGATTTCATTGAATACAATATTAAATATCTAGTTAAATTACGATATGGAACAATGGAAACTTATCCAGGAAGTGTAGTATAATTATAAATACCTAAAAGATGATAATTCTCTTCCATTTCCAAAATGGAGTCAGGGTCCTCAAACTGATGTTCATCATTAGATAAAGTAAAAGAGTCATCTTGACTTTGATTCTGAGTCTGCTCTTTATTTTCTTCACCTTCGCCCTGTGTCTCAAATTCAACATTCATTGTGTGATTTGTGTTACTGTCAATGTCATCTCTCCCAATCCCACTGCCACTGCCATTGCTACTACCACTAGTACCAACATTTGGAATTGGAGTGTTGCACTACTGGGTCCTTCTTCTTTCACATGTGGACCTCTAGATTGTGAGTGCCCTTTCAAAAGGAAAAATAGAGACATTATATGCAGTTCCTTTCAACCTAAAGCAATTTTCCAAATTCTTATCTAGTTTGTTTCTTAACTTTTATTTTAAAAACCCCAATGTACTAAAAACTCTCTCATCCTCCACCAACCCCAATATCATTGTTTGACATAAATCAACAAGTTTGAAATATTTTGATATCAAACCACGCAATATTTCACTTTGACCTATGTTTGTCCAAACCTTTTTTATTATTCCTGGTTCAAAGGCCTTCTCCTTGCCCATGGATTTATACTTGTCCCTCATAGCTATTGAAAAACTCTTAGTTTGTTTTCTAAGATTAGCTTCATTTAAAATTCCTTCTATTTTCTGCTCATTGTATGTTACACTTTTCAAAAATTGTTCGATCAAGATTTTTACGTGATCATGAAAATATTTTGGGTTCTCTAAGTTTTCCCAAATTTGAGGATACACAATACCGATGGATTCAAGTATTTCATGTCGAGGGAATCTTTCACATATCTATGAGGAAAGAGATTTTGCAATTTCCTTCAAATTATCACCAACAGATTTAACAATGTCTTTAAAATCTTCCTCCTTAACAGCTACTTCTCTGCTATAGTGCTTGGATGTCTTACAATGGTACATTAGTATCTCATATCCACGTACAGTGATACATAAATGATCACTTGCATTAAACTGTAAATAATTATTAGGATTATTCAAATCAACAATTTTTTGCCACATGAAATAATTTGGGCCATCTTGCACATTAGATCTAGATATAGATGATCAAGGGCCAAGCATGTATGTTTATGCAGATTGGCACATTCATTAATATACATAGTTTTTTCTTGGGATTTCTTCACAAGATTTTTCATCTCATCTAGTATGGGGAGAAGACTAGCTAAATTAAAGAGTGTCTCTATATCGCTTAACCTATGTAAGAGGTCAGGAGCTTTGTCTATTGTGTTGTGATGCTCATACATCACTCCAATCAAGGATTGATATTCTAAAAGAACTTGTTGCATTGGTCCATGCAGGGAGATCCATCGGGTATCAACATCCTTGAGAAGCTTGTTTCTTGGTGTTATTCCCTCAACAAAATTTTGAAATTCTCCAAAACGTTTGGGACTTCGACAGAAGTATGCATGGATCTCACAGAATAGATTTTCAACTTTTGATATTGTAGGAAACTTTCTTATAGTTTTGAATGCTAAATTCATTCTATGGGACATGTAGTGAATGCCAAGCATGCATGGTGCACAATTAGTTTGTAACTTTGTGCAAACATTGGTCCTTTGACCTTGCATTAGTGCAGCTTTATTGGCTCCTACACACACCAGCTTTTTGGAATTTTTCAACTCATCCATACCTACAATTTCATTCAAATATTTCCTGACTAGTTCAAATATATTTTGTGATGTTGAACTATCCTTCATTTTATGAACAGAGAGAAGATGAGATTGGTGATTTTTTTTTCTACGGTATACAAATGCATACAAACCCAAGAAGTATTTTCTACCGTAGTAACTTCATCTAAAGATAATGCAATGAAATTTGACTCTTTTACTTTCTCCTTTAAATCATCCTTTTCAACTACAACAAGATAGTTTACCCATTCCCATCTAGCGTTTACTAACCAATGTCAGAAGGGATAATGAGGAACATTCAGAAAATATAATAAACTAGAATATTTTGGGTAGTCTATCATAGGATGCCCTCTGAACAAAATATGAAAAATAACACTCATCTGAACAATTTGACATATTTGTTGCTTCCATTGCTTTTCCAAATTGAGCATCAAGTGTACCTTTACATGCAACAATGTTTGACATTATTTTTTTCATGCTCTTCATAATCCATAACATACCTAACATGAAGAAATTCTTCCTTGGATTTCCATCGTTTGACTGATTGTTCCTTTCCTTCTATGATTTTTTTTTCATAAACTTTACCGATATGATTTTCTATAGTATGAATCTTTAGTTGCAACGTCTTGGCTTTTCCACATTTCCAATTAAAAATCGTACATTTTTCCAATGTTGCCTTTTCAATATCATTTGCATTGTCAATCCCCACTAGTACCATGAATGGGTACTTTGACAACCAACCAAGTTGAAAATTCCTTGTCACTTCCCACTATCACCCCATTTTTTATTTGCTTCTTCTTTTCTTGCTACCAACATCATCATCCTCATCCAATTCAATTATCTCATTATGGATAATCGGGCCCAGGGTATACCTTGGAACATATTCTATAGTATTGCCATCCTCATTTGATACATTTTGATTTAAATCAATGATAATCTCAACTTGACCTTCTGGTGGTGGTGAGGTATTGTGAATGCTACCAATATTTGGTGAAAAAGTTGATGATGTAGCTCCATCTTGACCTGATGGATTAGAAGCTTTAGCAATTCCAAAGTAAGACTGTATGGTACATCTAAGATTTTGGCATTTTGATGGCCTCTTAGTCTCTTCACCACCCAAAGGAGAGGCAAGAGTTTCTTCACCACCTTAAGGAACTTGAGGAGTGGCAAGAGTCTCTTCACCACCTTGAGGAGCTTGAGGAGTAGCAAAAGTCTCTTCACCACCCTGAGGAGTGGCATGAACCTTACCACCCTAAGGAGCAGTAGGAATCTCTTCACCACCCTGAGGAGCAGTAGGAGCCTTACCCTTGTTGCTTGAGTCGCTCAACATATTAATCTCTCACTTCGAATAAAAAATTGAAAAAATGTCTTCTTTTTTAAGAAGGATAGAGAATATAGATCCCATTCCCTACTCAATATCATCTTTAAGACTAAAACAAGAATGGAAAAGAGATAAAGAAAACTTATTATTATAACACTATGAAGAAATGATCACTCACCTTTAAGTCTATGTTTTTGGATTTTGCTAAATTTTGAATCGAGAAGTAGAGCCTCAGAACTGAACAAAATGTGCAAGAATAAATGACACTTTTGATTGTATTTATATAATTCCATATTTGGTGAATTCCATGGGATTTTTAAATGGTATATTAAAAAATTGGCGAATTCCACGTGCTTATACAACAATACATTATAATTTTCAAGGTGAAATGTGTCCTCAAATGTAATTATTTTTTAATGTTATTGGATAAATAGGTCCTCATAAGCAACTATTTATAAATTTTATTTGGCAAAATGGGTCTTCACAAGAAACTTTTTGTAAATTTTAATTGGAAAAATGGGTCCTAATACAATGTCATTTTAATAGTATTGGTGAATATGTAGGTGTTTTATTACATGCTTCCCAGATTCCAGGAAAAAATGTTATTCATTCCATTTGAAACGCGTAGTTTGTTATGGAAAATTTGTTTTCGAAAGAGGAAAAATGGGTTTTACAAGGACTCGAAACCACAAAGTTTACAAACAAAAGAAAAGATTGTCAAAGACCCCATAAATAGAGAGTTTGTAGAGAAGACAACAAAATTACAAAGCCACAACCACCCAAAAAGACCAGACAAAATGCCAACAATGATTAAACTTGGGACTTTAATGTTTCCATAGTCTCAACTTCCATGTCATATTATTCCAAGATTCATATAACAAGAAAAATAATCAAATATATTTATCTTCATTATCTTGTAACAATAATGTACATAATCTTAGGAATAGTGAGATAATATTTTAAATTTTTTATTTTTTCAGTTATAGAAAATTTTAAATAATTATTTAGTAGATGAACTAAACATTCATTTTCATATTATTAAATATGTACATTTTGATTGAATGAAATATATTTTCTTAGAATATATTTTCTTTATTTAATACTCATACATTTAATTTGATGATATTTTGTACATTCATAAGAACAAAACTTTAACTTAAAAAAAGCATAATGATTTTTTTTAATAAAATTCTTTTATGCCTCATCCCTATCTAAATTCATGTCTACTATTAACCATCCTTACTTAAATTATCAAAGAAAGGTTGGAGAAAGTCAATAATATGAGGAGATATCTATTGTCACCTCTACAATGGGCGTTTTAGCTTGAAATACATCTTTAAGGAAAGAAAATGTATTTAGAGGGAAATCATTCCACTCTCACTCCCAAAAATACATGAATTGCTTGGGTAAGGATTTCTTGTGAAAGTCGCGTCAGCTCTATAAAACAAAATTTCCAAAACAATGTCCAAACTCATGTATAAATCTATCTTAAAAGGCTTCCTTAATTCAAATTCATTTACTATATTGGCTGGCTTGTTTCCTTCTCAATTTCATACTTTTATATTTTATTAACATCAATTTCTACATTTCCATCCTATAAATTTAGAGAAGAAATGACAATAGGATGTTTGAGGTTAAAATTTATTCTCTAATACCATTCTTTCTAGATTTTGGTTAAAACAAATATACATTTGTCGCAACACATTTTACCAAAGGTTGTTTGGATAGCTCTACTGGCTCCCTATGACTATGAAGGTATCAAATGGTTAGCTTTTTTTCCCATGAAATAAATGATGCCTTTCACCTCATTTTCTATTGATTGTAGTATCACCATTGGTCAAGTTTCTAATGATGAATTAAAAACCAAACCATATTTCTTAACCAATGGGTTATGAAAGATAATAGTAGAAAGAAGGAAAAATAACAACAAAAAAATTAAACAGTAGTAGCAACCAAAACTATTTGATATTATTATGGACTGCATATTAGTTACATAATTTATTGAAGATTATAAGAAAATAATGTTGATGAACAATTTGATACATCCAACAATAAACTAAAAACTTGAAAAAGTCTAAGCATGCATTATTTGGTGAATTTGAAGACTGCTAGTTAAGCAGTGATAACAAGGCCAATTAACTAAAACCTGAACTTAGATAAAAGAAAACTATAACTAAAAAACTATAACTAAAAAAACTAATTGTTTAAATCTATGAATCTATGCATGAAAGGAAAAGACAAGTTGCATGTGGTGTGACTTCATGCATGATTTTTCAACATACTCCCCCTTGATGTTGAGAGGACTCACAATCTGATCTTTGAGTGTCAAAAACTGATCATTTGTAACTGCCTTAGTGAAGATATCTACTGCAACATAGAGAAAGGGATCCTAGGTCCAAAGTATAAAGAACCTAGGATGCAAAGGTGGCCTTTTTCCAAATTTCATTAGGATGTAGATCACAAGATGAAAATAGTGACTCTCAGCTCTAATGGTGAACTAACTAGGCTTGAACCTACATCTAATGGGGATTCGAATGGGGAAATATTTTAGAATTATTAAACTAATAATCCTATATGCCCTAATACATAAAATGCAAGATCTTGACAACTGATAGATAGAAACATCAATTTGCAAGTGGATCCAGGAAGTGCAAAGGACAAAAAACTTGCTCAAAAAAAATAGTTTTGATGTGCCTATAAGGACTCATTCACCCAATGGAGAATGGGTTTTTCAAAGGGGGTCCTGATCAACTTTTGGGGTCCTCTGGTAATGGATCTAAGCTTCTATTTTTCACCTACAAATTTTTTAGAATGTCAAAAATTAATTCTACAATTTAGTTTTCATAGGTGAAAAAGAATGATGACAATAAATGCAACAATGGAAAATTTATCTTCGATATCTCTTCAATCCCTCTTCAACCTATAATTTGCACATACAAAATGAGGAAAAATGTTTATTCCATATAGGGGTTTGCCTCAATCAAACCCCATGAATAGTGTTCCCACTTTCACATTGGCAATGTTAATGATGAAAACCTTAATGGAAAGGAAGGAAATAATGAATGAAAAAATTACAATTGACCACCCTTTAATGGCTTCCTTGAAGGAATAAAGAGATATACATCACTTCGAGGGGATTTGATCTTTCTTGCTTGATTATCTTGAAGACATACTTGTAACACTTGTTAGCCTTCATAAGAGAACATGAACACACATAAACTTTGACATGATGTTAGGCTCTTAATTGCATCTACAAATTACTAATAATGGTGCTCTTGAATGCTCTTGACAATAATACTTTCTCTTGAATGTTACCTCTAACTTGTTACTAATCCTTAGAATTCAAATGATCAAATGACTAGGTATTTATAGGTGTTTATCCAATTTCCCAGAAAAAAGATTCTAAAATCCAACACTTACAATTTTAATTTTTATCATTAAAATACCACCAAGAACATATTTTAATTTGCATCCTCGCTCATAAAGGGAACCCATTCGCTCATAGACGAATGGGTCTTGGCCTAAAATTTTAGAGAACACATTATCCAAGGCAATTTAATTAGTAAATACATTTATTTAATGTTGTTTCTCCTTTTGAAAAATGGTAAGAATAAGGCTTTCAAATGCATAATTTGGAAAATTAGAAGCTTAATTAAGCCCAATAAATTAATGGACCAAAAATAGTGTGTGTAGTGTAGAAAAATGTATCCCTTTACATTTTTACACTTGTTTGGGCCCTTGTAAACTAAATGGACATAATTGTACCTTATTTAGGGTGTTGTAAAGTGTTTTATTTATACCTCATTCAGCCTTATTTTGCATCCAAAAGCCATAATTAATGCATCCTTCTAAGGATAATCTCAAAATAAACCAAGATCCAATTATAATTTATGTGTTTTTGGATTGTGTGGCCCAGATTTAGTAATTTGGGACTCATTCACCACCTTGGGCATATTGGTCCCACCTAGGTTTCGAGCCCCCAATCGGGATTTCACATGAATCTAATCTTTTGTTTAAAAATGTGTCCCAAGCTTATCCTAATGGGACTCATACGCCACAATTGGAATATGAGTCTTGTAGAAACTCAATTATTTTCATCACAATTGTCCTAGTTTTTGTCTGTTAATTCAATGGATATTGTTAACTATTTAATTAATCCATTTAATATCTACCTCTATTTTCATTAATCCACTTAAAGAACTAACATATTATAAGCATTTATCCATATTATAAGTATTTAAACAATTTAACCATTTGCATAAACAACCATTTATCCATTTACATAATCCTTAAAATATTCATGCATTCAATTGACAAATTATTAAATCATTAATCTTTATCCATTTATATATTCCATTAAATTATTTTCATACATAAATCCACTTATATCATCCATTAATTCACAAATTCAATTTATTCTAAACTCCTAAACCTACATCATATCATAAAGACACTCATTTATCTCTCTCATTTGAATCAACTTCACTTTATTAAAGAATTTGGGATAATTACTATGAATAAATATTCAACGAGCTCCCTTCAGGTGTATTTTACTCTAAGTATTGGCCTGCACATCACAAGAAATCTACTTGGCCTTTTTTCAAGGATTGCTTCCCTTCCATATGTCTGCTCTGCACACCCTGTTTGCATCTCACAAATCCCTGCTATGCTTCCACATGTCGTAGTTGCAGGCCATTTTTTATTGTTCCTTTTTTCTTCCTCATCGGGCTCCATTCGAGTGCCATGAAGCTCTCATTCCCAAAGAATTTTGTAGGCCCCACAATTTTTGTCTACCTTGTACTCTTTGTACATGTCTACTCTTCACAAATCTTTCAATGAGAGGATCAAATAACAATCGAGAGTAGCGAAAAGCTGCCATGCATATCTTTTGCACCCAGTCAATGATCATTTCCTCCACTTTGGGATAGAGCTCTGCCTCACTCAACACATGTAGCCTTGGCACAAGTCTTCAGGGATGAGAGATAAAGGTTCACACGGGCAGCAAAATGTTGCCACATGCCTATTTGATAGATTTCATTTTTGGGCAATGAATCAAGCAAACCAACTGCTACGCTTTGCCACCACATGTCATAATCATTTGCACGAGATGGTGACACTTGTCTGTTTAACCTTGAGAAGACCACCGCCATCATTTGCAGGAGATGCACCTGAGCCTAGAATGACAAGATATTTTATTTCAAATATTTTATGTTGCAGGCTTCATGAATATTCTTATTTTTGCATCATTACCAGAGATCACAAAATATTTTCTGTTGTTGCTCTCCGAAGAGGTGGGAGTTTTCTGCTATATATAGTTTTCTCTATTGTGAGAAGGGGGCCAAAATTTCATAGGAACACTAGTTTTAGGAAAAGATGCCAAGCCTTTATTACTATTTTATTTTATTGCAAAAGACTTTTAGACTATGCCAATTGTTCGGTCTTTCTATTCTTTCATGCTATTTGATTAAACTATAAACTGTGCTGGTATTGTTTGGATATTCCATTTGAGAACTTCTATATATATTGAATGCAAGTTTGGTGATATAGATCATGTCTAATGACTCTTCTTGGTATTGAGAATGTATGCAATGTTTTTTTATGTCAATAGATGGATTGTTTGTGCTCCAATTTTTAGTTTCTACTTTTTTGGAACATTACAAATACCAATCGAGCCCTTAGATCTACGATTTATCATGCCTATCATTAAGTCTTAGCACATTTCCTTAGGTTAGAATTTATTTTATTATATATGTTTCATTTTCCCTTTCCAAAACCCCATTATGGAAGAAGTTGACTTCTCTAAAAACCTAGAGGTCACTCAGTTTAGTGCAAAAAGTCTCCCATAAACTAAGTTTTCTATAAGACACTATTGCCTTGTGAAAAGTTGGAATCAGTAGTTTGTTATTTTTCTGGCACACCCAGTGGGACTAAGCTTAAATGAATTTTCACTTTGGAAAGGTGTATGAGCCATCAGCCCATAACTAGATCCCAAACTACAAGCAACCCCAATTTACTAGTACCTCCACTAGGAACAATGTAGGCTGCAAATCAGTTGGTAACCATTCCACTCCTGCTACCCATTCCTCTAACCATGTTGCCAGCATCCAACAAAAATTATATGGTATGGGACATCAGAATTCCCCTAGTAGCCCTAGTAGCACCCATTGTCTGGGGTGCTATCCCAATTTTAGCTACGAAAGATATACCCAAGTTTACCGAAGATGGCTCAAGAACACCTGTAGAACATCTGTAAGATGTAGCAGACATGTGTCTAGGGCATAGGATCACAATGCATAATGTAGCTCTAAGGATTCTCACCACATCTTATAAAGGAAAGGCACTAGATTGGTACCGAACACTATCACCCAGCACTATTTGCACCTGGGATGAGCTCAAAGATTCATTCTATGAGAGCTTCTCAAATGAAAGAGATCACTCTTCACTATATTATCAACTATCTGTAATAAAACGAGCTCCCCAGGAGGCTATGATGGACTCCAATGGCTGGTTCCACATGAATTGACAGAGGATCCCTATTACTATATGCCTGAATCCTAAGTTGGTGTTCATATTTTATCTAATGTCTATCAATCCTGACATTCTATGATGATAAAGTCTTTGGGAGGAGCTACTCTACCAGATGCTTATGGTGTTTTCATCAAAGCCGAGAATTATTTGATAAATTGCGAAAAGTTTCCTCCTCAGCCTATCATGTCGATATTTCCTAAAATATCAATACTTGCACAAGAAGTCGCATCGACTAGCACGCCTGCAACTCCCCAGTCAATGTATACATATGCCACAATGACACAAAATGTCGCCTCTACATCCAGTTCTTCTAAAGATGAAATGAGTGATCTTAAATAAATTTTGTGGACTATGGAAAATGATATAACCACCCTCAAGCAGAACAAATCAATGCCTTTGAATCCCGCCTATCAGAACTATCAAGGTGGACGACCCTCATATCAGTAGAATCCGTACCAAGGTTGTTCCCACACTAATCCACCAACTCTGATAGTCAACGAAATGGTGTCGGTGCCTACTCCACTGATGAGCACTTCACCAAGATTGAGTAGGGAATTAATTGCGGGGAAGAATAACCTCATTAATGACATCAATCCATGGTGCTTCCCATGTAGTGATGTGCATATGCCTTTGAACAATCCGTGTGGCAACTTACAACAAAAGGTGGTAGAGCAACATAGCCAAGGCACGATGCGAGACCATGAAGGTTATGTATATGCCTCACCACAAATGGAGAGTGTGGTTCTTACTGCGCAAATGCAAGGGATGTCTTTGTAATAGGAATCCAACATCGCTCTTGATCACATGCTCTTCTCATGGATGGAGGAAGAATAAACAGTGTTTTCTAATGATACATCCATATCCAAAACACCACAAGTGCAATATAAATATAACACTCACTCAAAAAGGAGATTTACTGGCAAGTCAATTGTTCCACATCTAGCCAGTCCACAACTTAAAGGTGCTTTCAATCGAATACCTGGCACTTCCACTGCACCACTTCCATATCAACCATGGAAGGAAATTATCATAGCAAGAGAAAAGGAGCAGAAACCTCCAAGTTTTCCACCTTTTAATGTGTTAGAACAATTGAATAAATCATCCACTAATGTGTTCCTATGGGACATTCTAGCTATCCCAAAGCAAAAAATGCTATTACAGAAGGCGCTTCAAGTAGAGGTCAACACAACACCAACAAAGCAGTTAGCCAATGTAGAGGTAGTTAATCCACTATCTTTGGCTAAAGTCCTTATGAACAAAAAAAAAGAATCCCCTATCAAAGTTAGAGATAATTTGAAGCCCCAACCCTTCTTCTTAACTCTCATTATAGGGAAGAAGTTATTGCACAATGCTATGATTGATTCTAGCACTAGCACCACTATTATGCCTAAAAAAATAGCCAATGCTTTAGGACTTGGCTATGTACCTATGAAAATGGGGGTAATGTAGCTTGATGGGAACAAAGTTGAAACCATAGGTGTCATCAAGGAACTTCCTTTAACTCTATTTGCTTGCCCTAGTATCACAGTGTCGTAAGACATTGTGATCATAGATGTTCCTCCCATGTTCGGCCTCTGTCTATTCTGAGAATTTACTTCAAAGGTGGGTAGATACCTATCCATGGATTGGTCACATCTGATTTTTGGAACCAAGCACGGTGCAAAAAAGAAGATAGAATCAGAGGCTTTACATTTTGAACATGTAGTGGATGAAGCCCTAATCAATTTTGAAGTTGCACATACCTCTATCACCAAGAAATAAATGTATCATGTTGAATTACTAGAGGAAGAAAAGGTGACCAGAGACTGGGATGATCAAGAAGATTCTCTGTAGAGTGAACACATGGATAGTGACCCTTTCAGAAATTATCATGCTATACAATTCGACACCTATGTAATTTATGATGAAGACCAAGTGCTATTGAAGGTTGCAAAGCACCTAAGCTATGGAAGTTGTACTTGATGGAGCAAGATGTAAAGTTGGTGCCAAAGAGGGGATATGTTTAATATCCCCACAAAATGAAAAAATACTAAGGTCTTTTCACTTCTAGTTCGCGCGTTCAAAAAATGAAGTCGAATATGAAGGATTAGTTCAAGGTTTGAGCCTTGTGACATGAATGGGAATTAATTAATTAATGGTTTTTGGATATTCCAAACTAGTAGTCAACCAATTCCAAGGGATTTCCATAGCAAGGAATGTCCATATGATATCCTATCAGCACCAAGTCTAGGACCTAGTTGAGAGTTTTGAAGCCTTCAACATCTAGACAATTCCTCAAGGACAAAATGGCAATGCAGACTGCATGGCCATGATTGGTGCTAAGTTTGATCCTGCCTCTAACCTTATACATAATGAAAAATCTATATGAATAATAGTTCAACTAGTGATTCCTAACAATGATCAAAGTTGGAAGGTTTTTGAAAGTGATGAACATATTGCCTCATTCATCCAACAGTCAGGGAACTTTTTTGATCAACTTCAACCAAAGATCACCAAGGCTTATGAAGGAAAAATCATGCAGCTCAAATCCAACAAGCTTCCAAAAGGGTTGGTTACTCTCAAAAAAAAAAATTGATTGTGATGATGCAAGAAATGATAGATAGAAGTTTGTGGTAGACAAAATTGATTACGTAGACCTTCGAGTCTCAGATGGAAAAAATCTTTGAGTCAGGAAAGATGTCTTGCACCATGATAAAGAAAGGCTCATCAATTTTTATATGAGAAATATGGAGTAGTGGCCTAGTCCTATGATGATCTGAAGGGATATGATCCTAACATCATCCAACACATGATCGAGCTGACAGAAGGTGCAAAACCAGCCCGACAAAAGCAAAGGCTGGTAAACCCCAAAATTGAAGCTCTTATGGTGCAAGAACTAACCAAGCTAATTGAGTCACATATTGTTTTCTCAATCAAGAATAGTACTTGGGTATCCAATCTGGTCTCGATCCAAAAGAAGAATGGAGATATCCATTTGTGTGTGGAATTCTGAGACCTAAACATATCATCCCTGAAGGATCATTATCTGCTTCCTTCTATGGATTCAATCCTACAAATGGTAGCAAGATTATAAATGATTTCTCTGTTGGACGGCTTCTCCAGTTACAATCAGATTCAAGTTAAGAAGAAGGATCAACACAAGACTACGTTAAGTACAAAGTGGGGAACATTTTCATATGCTAAAATTCCTTTTGGTTTATCCAACACAGGGGCAACATTCTAGCGGGCGATGAACATCCCTTTCAGTGAGTTAGTCAATAAGTTTATTCTATTCTATTTAGATGATCTTACTATGTTTTCTAAATCTAAGGATGATCATTTTGACTACTTAGAAATAGTTTTTCAAAACTGCCAAGAGTTTGGAGTTTCCCTAATTCCAAAAAATGTGTATTCTGAGTGTTGCAAGGCAAGCTATTAGAACATGTGGTATCCAAAGAAAGACTTTCAATCGACCCCAAGTAGGTGAAAGCTATCAAGGAACTTCCCCTTCCAGTGAACAAGAAAGGCATCTAATCCTTCCTAGGAAAGGTAAATTTTTTTGGCAAGTTTATTTCTGACTTGTGGGGAATAATCAAGCCAATCACCCTGATGCTTAAAAATGATCAAGCATTCAAGTGGACAAGAAAAGCTTGAGGAGCCTTTGAAAAAGTCAAGGATGCTATTTCCACAACTCTGGCACTCGTTAATGTAGATTTATCTAAGGATTTTATAATGTATGCATTCAGTTGCAAGTCCAGCATTGCTACCATCTTAACCCAAAAGGATAATGAAGGAAAAGGAGAAAATACAATGGCATTCTACTCCCAGACCCTGAAGGAATATGAGATGAATTAAAATTTCATCGAAAGACAAGCCTTTCCAATAGTGAAGGGACTTAAAAAGTTTTGCCATTTAATTTCATGCAACAAAGTATTTTTTTATTTCGCACATTCTAGTGTACGTGAATATATCATGGAGGGAAAAATTACAGAAAAAAGAGCTAACTGGATCATCAAGATCCTTGAATACGACATTGAGGTCAAACCTACTAAAACTATCCGAGGAAGAGGACTTTGTGAATACATGGCGCATGATGAAGAGATACCCACCAAAGAAGAGCAATCAGAGCTTGTTCTCATAAATGAGCCAGAATTTGAGGGTTGTTGGCTAATAGATAGAATGAGGTTTATGCAAATAGGAAAGTATCCACTAGGTCTTTCCTCCCAAAATAGGAGATACTATCAGCTGCAGAATTATGGATATGCATTAGTGGAAGGGGTCCGTTTCGAAAGGAATTTCAATGGTCTCCTCCTGTGATGCGTTGTTGCAGAGCAAGTGAAGAGAATCCTTGACATGTTCCACAACAACGCTGTAGGCAGACACTTCTCTGCTAAGACCACCACCATCAAAATCATGTGCATAGGTTACTATTGGCCCACACTTTTCAATGACTCCCACTCTTTGGTAAAATCTTGCAAAATTTGCCAATTCTTTATAGACAGAAGGAAGAATTTTGTAATACCTCTCAAAACCTATAGTGGTGGATGAACCATTTGCACAATGGGGACTAAACTTCATTGGGATGATTAATCTCACTTCCAGCATTAGGCACAAGTGGATTTTGACCACCACATATTACTTCACAAGGTGGACAAAGGCCGTTTCACTTAAAAATGCAATAGAGGTGGAGATAGTTGATTTCCTCGAAGAGCTAGTGACAAGGTTTGGTCCTCCGAAGACTATCATTTTCGATAATGCCAGAGCTTTCTTAGGTGCAAAGGTATGTCACTTTGCATTAACAAATGACATATTCCTTAAGACCATCAAATTATTACCTACAGGGAAATGACCTAGGAGAGTCAATGAATAAGAACCTAGTCTGACTCCTTAAAAGAATTGGTTTGAAACATTAGAGAGAATGACATAAAAACCTCTAAGTAGTGCTTTGGGAAAGCCACATAAATCCTAAGCAATTCCTTAAGACTTTTCCTTATGAGTTGGTATATAGGAAAGAGGTACTGTTTCCTATATCTATGGAAATTCTAATGCTTCAACTATTGAAATCCCTTGTGATAGAACAAAATGGTGCCATGGAGGTTTAGCTTGCCAACCTATTAGAAGTATAGGAAAAAAGGGAGAATTCCCTAATACCCATGACAAACTACCAACAAGTGGTCAAGCGATGGTTTGAAAAGAAGGCTTCTGACCAAGGCCTAAAGTGTGGAGATTTAGTACTAAAATATGATAAAAGGGTTGCTAAGTCAGGTCAACATGGGAAATTTGATAGCCTATGGGAGGGCCCTTTTAAAATAATTTGATGCAAAGAGTGTAATGCTTTTAAGTTAGAAAGTATGGAACAGGAACCCTTGAGAATTTTAGTCAATGGGATTCATCTTAAGTTGTTCCATTAAGTGCCAATTTTTTTTTTTGTACATATGTGAATAATGCTTTTATTTTATTTGCCTTTGTGTTGGCTGGTATTTTTTGAAATTGGTTCATGTTTTGGTGAAAACAACCTATAATTGTAGAGAGTAGAGCAGCAGAATTGCTTTATAGTTAAAAATACACCCATGTGAAAAAAATGATAAACACATATGCTAATGAAAGAGCCCATACAATAGATATGCAAAATGGAAGAGAGAGCCATGGATTTTTATAAAGATATATGTCGATTTATATATTCTTTCATTTTCTATATTGCAAAAATGGTTAGGAGAGTGATAATTCAAAAGTATATGATTATACAAGCAATTCTTTCAAATATGCTATATTTATAGCCTTTTTCAAGCTTATATAAAAAAATTATAAGTAGGTGGTGTATTCAACAACAACAACAAAAAAAGAAGCATGGAGGTGTTTTATCCAAGAGCATGGAAGGAAGCAATTAACGCATCTATGGCAACGTCTACCACTTCTTCTATGATAGTGCCTAGCGCATCTTCATCAGTAGGTTATTTAGTAACATAAGAAAAATCATTTGGCATAACCACCATTGGTGGAGGGAACACCAAGTTCCTAAAGTCAGTATACTAATCAATGTTGTAGAATGGTATTACATTGTAGCTACAGAACAAAAAGTGCAAGGCCTGGGTAACCCTGGGCCAATGCTCATTGCGTGTCTGAAGATGAAACCCACTAAGAAATGATAGCCATATAATGACCGCTTCTTCCTCAATGTTGTGATGGAGGTCACTAGCTGTTGGCAAGCCTACCCCATATGCAACATGAGTGACAATCTCACCTAGGCCATTCAGGTACTTTTTTGGAAAAATTTCCTTGACTAGCTTTAGAGTTAGAGGCCTGAGGATACCAATGTCTAACACTAACGCAACAAAGTGCAAGCAAATGTCAGTGTTCACATGGTATTTGTCCTCATACTCTATACAATCCCAACCCATAACCCATTTTATGGCTACCAAAACCAAGGAGTGTTTATTCTTGGTCATTCTCTTCAATCACCTAGTGGAAATCTCTCCAAGAAAAGTTGTTTGCAACTTGTAATAAGTTAACCTAATGGGAGTATCCATGGTATTGACATAATGCTTCTACCTTCTAACTAACACTAAAACCTTCCTACCACCTAGCCTATGAGAAAACTTGCTTACTGAAGCTAAAGACTACGCCAATGATGTATTGTTAAAACTGCTCAAATGCTAAGTGTGATTTCTTCACTACTTAGCATCATATTTATAGAAAAAATGAGGAAAAGCATGCTAATCTATTTTGATAAAATGTGATGATAACCAAGTGCCAACTTGGAAGGTGTGCCTATGTTATCTCGCATTTCTTGATTGGTTGCATCTACAAAAGTACAACCCAATGTGTCCTAAGTTAATAAGAGGTAGTTAATTAGATTTAAAATGGTGGCACTCATAGGTAATAAGTTGAACAATCAATGGCTATTGTGTCATCTCACAGGTGTTTCCCAGAGCCCAAGGTAGGATCCATATCTTTTTAGGTCATGATCGTTTTCTTTGGCTTAGTCATTTCGTCTAGGATATTAATTTCCAACACATACTAATGGAAGGTTAGGAGGAAAATTTCTGGCACAAGTTTCAAGGAAATCACAGCATATCACATGGTTTCCAAACACAATAATGAATTCCTGTCACATTGAAATAGCAAGTAATTCATTTTGCATGAGCTAAGGAAGTAATGGTACATGCCAAATTAAATGTAAAAAGAACACTTTCCTCTACCACCTTGAGAAAGGATACCTAAATATTGCATAAAAAAGTTTAAGGCTTAAAGCATTTTCAAATACGCCAAGGCTTAAAGTGCAGAGAGGTTTTCAACATATCTAGAGCTGAATAAAATTTACAAATATTTCATAACCTGCAAGAGTTTTCATCTAAAGAAAAATGTCGGAGAGTTCATCACAACAAATGCAGGAGGAGATTGGCTAGGATTTCTTTATAGCCATACGGTCATTAGAAGATGTGTATATCTATGAAGATTTAGCATATGCTATGCCTGGTATATTGAGCAAGCTGAAGAGGGTGAATACAATTGAGCTGAATAGGCCCAAATATTACAAAAAAAAGAAAAGGGTTGAGGAGAGGGTATGTGCAGGATCATCATGGAAAAAATAGGCCCTTGAGTGGCAAAAAAATAGAAAAATCAAAGTTAGGAAACTTGACATAAAAATTTGAATAAGTTATCTATATTATTTTGAAAATATGGAAGAATAGAATCTATAGCAATTTGAATGTAGTTTCTAAACTACTAGGTTTGTTTAAAAAAAAAGGAAAATCTATTTGGTGAAAATTTAAAATTTCAATACAGTAGTACTTAAATTTCAAGTAAAAAAAAAGTAGGTGTTTGTCTGACCACCCTAACCATAATAAAATGATAATATTTTTTTATAAGATTTTATATATAAGTAGATGACTCATGTCCCGATGTGATGCATATTTTTTTATAATTTTTCAAAGTAAATAATTAATTATGATTTTTGTATTACAACTTTAAAAAATAATAAAAAAATTGTATGTCGACCACCTTAACTTGGTCAAAATTTCATGAAATTCAATTTTTCTTTTTTTAATCCTATAGTATGTGAATCATAGAATGTGACACATGTTTTGGATTCAAGAAATGTGATACCATTTGAAAGCTATAGATGTTTTTCAATCAATCTATTAATCAGGACTTTAGTCATATTTTGAATAGAAAATGAATAATAATTACTTATTAATTTCAAAGTAAAGAATAATTTATATTGGTGGAAAGGTGAGAATTTCCTTTAAAAACCCTTTTCGTTTCATCAATTTTGGGTTAAGAAAAAGTCGTCAGCCACATACTGACCATATTGCCACTTTTTGGCCCATTATGATCCTGCACATACCTGAGAAATGGGATAATATTTATGACCCACAACTTGCAAAAAACCCTAAATCCTTATGAGAAGCAACCTATGCAAGGGTGAAGTCACATAAAGTAGAGACATCAACAACAAGGAAGGTTTGGTACAGTCATCTTCCACAATACATGGTCTCATTGGTACATTACTGCCTAGAGATAATTGATGTCACCATTTAGCATTATAAGCCTAGCACCCACTACATCGAGGGTTGAAACTTAAGAGTTTACATCAACTCGCAAGCCATTTGGAATATGCTATGTATCCTGGAACTAAGTAAAAGAAGGGAGAAAATTGAGTCCTTCTTCCTTGGTAAAGGAGAAAAAATGTGGAAGGCGATGAAAACAAGCTTAGATTTCCTCATGGAGGAGATTGGTAAGAAAGTAATCCCAGGTGCTAAGCTACCAAGTATCCCATTATTGTGCAGTCCATTTTGTGAGGACATGTAGGATGCCATGTCAATGCTAGCTTTTGTGTTTGGCTAAGACTCTAATGAGATGGTCGAAGCCTTTCAACTAGAGTTGGATTTCCAATTCCGCAAACAACACGATACCTTCTATTATGATTTTTTTGAGTTCCTAGTGGAGGAAATGATACGACAAATAAAAAATTACTTGGTGGAAGGAAAGATTAGATTTCTCTCCTTCCTAATTCACATGTTCGTACATCAGAACCTTGATTTCTTTGGAAAGTTATTTGAATTATCAATTTTTGATGAAAAGAAGAGGAGGAAGCCAGTATCCATGTGGACACCCTTTCTTTCCATGTCATATGATTATTATGAATTTTTGGATTATTTTATAACTCTGGTCTTGCAAGATTTACAAGGAGGAGGTGACATAGTCTAGATCGACAAGGGTCAGACTAGATATATGTAGAGTTTCACTCCCACTTGTGACTGATTCTTAGGAATAGATTTTACAATTCTCTAGATGTGGGACTTCACTGGTCAACCCTTCCTTCTCCTAGCCTACTTCACAGATAGGGTGCTCATGCTTGAAATGTATAGACAAGTATGTATCAATGATTTTACCTTCTGCAGTAGCTCAATTTTCAAGAGAAAATGATTCTTCACATGTCTGAAGAATTTCAAAATGGTGAATCTGTTAAAGAAGCAATCAAATCAGTTATTCCAGGATAAACTAGCTCATTTAGGGTTGGTTTTGGTATGTGAAAAATGGGATTACAACCCTTTCAATGACTTGTCAGAGTGACACATGAGGGTTACCCATGTTCCTTGACCTTATTGGGAAAAGTGGCGTAACCCAGGGGAAAAAAAGATGAAAATTTTGTTGAACTAGTGTGTATTCCCACAAGATAATAGAGAGCCATGGAAGGGTATGTGCAGGATCATGATGGGCCAAAAAGTGGCAATATGATGGGTATGTGGCTGATGACTTTTTTTAACCTAAAATTGATGAGATGAAAAGGGTTTTTAAAGGAGATTCTCAGCTTTCCACCAATATAAATTATGCCTTATTTTGAATTTAATAAGTAATTATCATTCATTTTCTATTCAAATTATGACTAAAGTCTTGATTTATAGACTGATTGAAAAACATTCATAGCTTTCAAATAATATCTCATTTTTTGAATCCAAAACACGCATCACATTCTATGCTTCACATACTATAGGATTAAAAGAAAGAAAAATTGAATTTCATGAAGTTTTGATCAAGTTAAGGTGGTCATACATACGAGTTTTTTATATTTTTTAAAAGTTGTAATAAAAAAATCATAATTAATTATTTACTTGGAAAAAATTACAAAAAAATATGCATCACATCAGGACATGAGTCCTCTACTTATATCTAAAATCTTATAAAAAATATTATCCTTTTGTTGTGGTTAGGGTGGTCCAGACACCTACTTCTTTATTTTTTCCATGATGATCCTGCACATACCCGGAACAAGATCTACTTTGTTGTGGTGGTGGCCAAAGATAATGTCTAGATGGAACACACCATGTATAACAAGTTGCAGAAGGATGAGAAATGGACTGATGAGAAGATAGAAGCTTTCTAGAAGTATCGCCAAGAAATAGGGCAATTGGATGCCCCTTATAAGAACTTGAAGGAGGACAAGGAATTTGAAAAGTGGTGGGATGAAGACCATCCCAACCTAGATTCTAGTGTCAATAAGAGCAATGACCCAGAGGATGAGTCCTAAGAATAGGAAAAGGAAGTGACGCTTTTGAATCCTTAGCACCGAAGGAGAAAAGCTTCGAACAACCTGCTTATGTAGCTACGAATGTGTGGTTTAATATATCGAGGGATTCACATACACTCACTTGGGCCGCTAAGGTAGCCAAGGTACTACTACAACACACATAAACAATTTTTGAAGCTGGGGAAACCCTGCCCACAAAACGGCAGCATACGAAGACCATTATCAGAGAGGGTTCACAAGAACCCACTAGAAGACAAGTGCTTACAACTAGCCAGGAGCTTGAGGCCAAGTGAGAGTCACTAACAATTCTAGATCCACCATTAACCAATCAACAAGTAAATTTTACTCCTCTTGCTTCTTAATCCTTGTTATCTATCCCTGTTTCAGCAACAATCCCTGCCATGAGTACTGGCCCTCCATTTCCCACTATTAATCCAACACATGTGGTAGGTTTCACCCAATTTTCATAGACCACTCCACCCAGATTTACTCCTTCATGAACCCTTACACCAACTGCTCTTGCTCAGGCTCTCCTTGCCTTGCTTTCCGAAGGCATGCCCTCTGCAAGCACCCAAACTTCCACTATTGTTGCAGATCCTCTTTTATCACAACAAGCTGACTCTGCAATGACAGCTCCACCATTCTAGCCCATGAGACCTTCTGTTGATTCACCAATTGAGTCATGGTAAGCCCTTCTATTGGTTTTCATACCAAGCTTTAGAATTTTCTCTACTTCTCCCTACAAGTTGTCACTCTCCAAAAAAGAAAACGCTCGGGCCTATCAGAATCACTTATCCATATGCCCTACCTTCTAGTGCTACTTTAGTAGGTAGACTAGTTTCATCACCAGCCAAATACATGGTGCAAATTGACTGTGGAAAGGAAGCACATGCAAGTAGAATACAAAAGCATAAGGCAAAGGATGACAGTACTTCTACGGAGCCAAAAATACAATTTTTTTATGATGAGACCTGGCAAGAGCTGAAGTTTGCAAGTATGTATCCAAGAGCAACCAATCCATAGGGGGAGATGTGTCCAAAAGACTATGAAATATATGTGGTAGGGATTGACATGAAGGTGGCCCGACCACAGGATAAGGTTGAGATTATGGAGGGAACATAACGGGTGGTCACCTTCAACTTCCTTAAACCTGGTTGCCAGCTAAAGAAAAAGGATGAGCATCTTCAAGCAACAAGGGAAAGGGTAAGCTTTTTTGAGAAAAAAGAGAAATCCTTGGAGGGGGATGTTTCATGTATGACAGAAAGGGTGTTGGCAATAGAGAATGAGAAGAATAGACTTCAGGGTGAGTTTACAAAGGTTTAGACTATCGACATTGCTATGGTAAACAAGCTATGTACTAAGAATCAAGAGGCAAAGTAGAGTTTGCAACTAAAGAATGAAGCGTTGGAGTGGCTTCACCTTGAGTATAGTCAAGGAATAGCATAGAAGAATGAGGCTTTGGAGCACCATCAAGCTCAATATGAGTAAAAGTTATGAGAAAAAAGGGTTGAATTTGTGGGCCTAAAAGCTCAATTAGAACAAGAGCTTCAAGAGACAAAGTCCTCTCTAGACATGCATTTAGCAAATTACTCTCGAGTTAGGGAAATTGGAATAAAGAAATGAGAAGCTTTGCAAAGAAACTGGAATCCAAGAAAAGGAAAAGAGAAGATTTGGTGGAGGCCATTAACTCAAAGGACGTAGAGATCACTTCTCTTAAAAGTTCTCTCATGTCCTCTCCTACACAGCTGTATATTATTTTGTTGGTTAGGAAGTTGTACATTTCTCATTGGGAGAAGATTGAAACTTTTTTCCTAGAACTATATCCCACCCTCTGATTCATCACCAAAGCATCAAAACTGAGCCAAGAGGCCCATGATACGATTGAGAAGTTCCCACAGTTATCTTGGAAAAGGTTCCAAAAGCAAAAGATTTGCTCACTGAGCTATACTTGATCTCTGAGGAAAACCTCGCCAGGGCAAGGATTGAAGATCAGGATGTTGTTTCCTAGATGAAAAACAACTTTATCCATTGCAAGTTTCCCTTCCAAAGCACTAAAGTAGTTGTGGCTACTCTAGACAAAATAGTGGACAAAATGTGGGAGAGTTTCTACAAGTTGAACAGGATCAGTTTGCTGTCCCCATTCCTTGACAATGGATCTATTGCTATGGTTGAGAAGATTGTAGAAATAATTAAGGAGAAGGAGAATGATTTGGATGCTTTCGGGGCTTTCAGTCATCCTCCCACTGCAACCAATATTGAGGGATTTATTCATCCGCTTGCACTACTACTGTTCCATTATGAAGTAGGGGTTGGCTTACCTAATGCACTGTCTCATTAAGAAATGATTGATATAAGCAGAGCACAAGGGAATTTGCAGAACATAGTAAGACCATTTGAGGATGAATGGTCACCTCTACAAGTGGCTCTTTCCAATCTTTGATTTTGTTACCTAATGAAATGGCACTCTAGTATGTAAACTGGAGAAATTTTAGGTTCTTCATTCCTCAAGTGAAACACCCCTGGTAGTCGCCAAAAGTTGTGAATAAATATTCAACGAGTGCCCTTCGAGTGTATTAAACTCTAACTATTGGTCCATACATCATAGGAAATCCACTTGGCCTTAAATTTTCAAGGTCTACTTCCCTTCCACGTGTCTTCTCTAAGCACTTCGAGGGTTTCCCTTCCTTTGCATCTCACAAATCCCTGTTATGCTTCCATGTGTCGTAGCTACTAGCCATTTTTTATTGTTCCTTTTTTCTTCCTCATTGGGATTTTCTTAGGAGTGCCATGAAGCTCCCATTCCCAAATAATTTGGCAAACCCCATGATTTTTTTTCTGTGATGCACTCTTGCTATGTGTCTACTCTTCACAAATCTTTCAGCAAGAGGATGAAATAACGACCGCAGGCAACAAAATGTTGCCTTGCGTCTCTTTTGCGCCCAGTTGATGATCATTTCCTCCACTTTTGGATAGAGCTCTACCCCACTCAACACATGTAGCATTGATGCAATTCTTTAGTGGTAAGATATAAAGGTTCACATGAGTAGAAAAATGTTGCCACGTGCCTATCCAGCAGATCTCATTTTTGGGTGATGAATCAGGCAAACCAAATGCTATGATTGGCCACCACATGTCATAATCATTTGCACAGGATGGTGACACTTGTCTATTTAACCTTTCCAAGACCACTGCCATCATTTGCAGGAGATGCACCTGAGCCTAGAATGACTAGATACTTGGTTTCAAATCTTTTTTGTTGCAACGGCTTGGGGAATATTCTTATTTCTGCATCGTTGCCAGAGATCGCAAAATATTTTATGTTCCTACTTTCTGGAGAGGTGGGATTTTTTCAAACTATGCTAATTTTTTGGCCTTTCTATTCTTTCATGCTATTTGATTAAACTATAAACTATTTTGCTATTGTCTGGATATTCTATTTGAGAACTTCTATATATATTGAATGCAAGTTTGTTGATCTAGATCATATCTAATGACTCTTCTTGGTAGTAGGAATGTATGCAGTGTTTTTTTATGTCAATGAATGGATTGAATGTGCTCTAATTCTCAGTTTCTGATTTTCTAGAACATTACTAATACCAATCGGGCCCTTAGATCTATGATTTATTGTGCCTATCATTAAGGCTTGGCACATTGCCTTAGGTTAGACTTTATTTTATTATATCTTTTTCATTTTCCCTTTTCAAAATCCCATTATAGAAGAAGTCAACTTCTCTAAAAACCCAGAGGTCACTCAGTTTAATGCAAAAGGTCCCCCATAAACTGAGTTTCTCATAAGACACTATTACCTTATCAAATTTTGGCATCAACAATTACCATTTCTCCACTCCACTCTTTTAATCCCACATTTCTACCGTAACATAAATCCATCTTGAGGACATTTATATAAACCTTCTCTTATCACCCAAAAACATATTGAATTATCAATAACACATTCAATTTTGATCACACAATATTCTTTTCCATTTATCATAGCTTCTTGTTGCACTTGTGCTTGGAAAAATCTAAGAGTAAAACATTCGTAAATCAAGATCTTGATAAATAGGAGAACAATGAAGTTAGTTTTCTTTTGAATGCATGTGTTTTTCATAGTTTAGTTTACATTTTTGCATGTTTTTTCATTTAGAGAAGCTTCATTGTTGTTATGTTAAAATTTTGCTTTGAGTTTATTAGATTTATATCAACTATTTTAGTTTTCAGCATATACGAAATGGTGAACCTGATGTGAACAATGTTATAGCTACATTTTTCATAGATTGGATTATATTATCATTTTCATAGCTACAGTCTATTATTTTTGTAGTTGTATTTTCATAAATCAATCAAAAAAGAAAAATAAATAAACTAAATAAACATCATAGATGCATTTTCATAAATCAATCATATTACATCCAAATATTAATAATAATAATAATCCATAGGGATATTGCAATCTTCTACAATGGTTTAATCTTTGACATGGATTTTCCTGTTTATTTGAGGGTTTATCAAGACATTTTGATGGAAGAAATCTTTGCATGATCAATTTTTATTTTGATTCACAGTTTGATTTTGAAGGCATCTAGACAATACTAACCTTTGTTTGCTTAATTGAATGTTTTCTAAATTTTGTGAACCTTGTATATCCTATTAGCTTTTCCCACCAAAGCCTTGCAATTCTCCATTTTTCTATTTTTGTACTCTATACAACATAAATCCACTTTTAGCAAGAATCACCATAACTATTATGACTATCACAAAGAAAACTATAGAACCTCTAATTTCCATGAATTCTAACCTTTTTGTGTAATAATGTATTGAATGATAAGAAATTCAATAAAGAATAGTAGTGAGATCAAACTCCAATCAAGCAATGCAACTATAAGAAGGAGCAAAGAGGCATAATAATTTTTTTGTAAAAGAAATTAAAGAATGGTAAATGATGAATGTTTTATTAAATTTGCATTTGATTGATATTTTGACTATATTCTTAATAGGTATTTGCACTTGCCTTAAAAAAATTCATTTAACCTTTATTTCCTATGTTCTTGCCTTTTATTGATCCATTGTAATCATCATAATCAATGTAATCAGGTCTGCAACTAGAAGGATGAATGGTAACTGCCATCTATAGCAAGACTAATTAACCATTTAAAAGAAACTATTGTATGCATGCAATCCATTATCCATTAACTTTTTTGATTAATTTTGTTTGTTAATATTAGTTTAGATTTAGTTTTAGATTTAATTTAAACTTAAATTTAATATTTTAGATTTTAAATTTAGATTTTTCTAACTTAAGTTAGATTTGGATTTCATTAATTTAATTTAGATTTACTTTTATTTTAGAATTAATTTAGATTTTTACATTTACTTTAGATTTGTTTTTTTAGATTTACTTTAGATTTTTATTTTAGTATTAGATTTTAATTTTTCTTAGTTTCAATTTTAATTTTAGTTTTAGTTTTGATCAGTAATTAGTTTTATATTAGTTTAATTTAATTTTAATTTTAGTTTTCAACAATTTAGATTAAGTTAATTTAATTTAGTTTAATTTAGATTTAATTTTTAATTTAGATCTAATTTAGAATTTAGAATTAATTTTTAGATTAGATTTAATTTAAAGATTAATTTAATTTAGGTTTAATTTAGTTTAGAATTAATTTAGTTAATAATTAATTTTAATTTAGATTTAATTTAATTAAGTTTAGATTTAATATTTTTTTAGCTTAGATTAATTAGATTCTAGATTAAATGTTAGTTTTCCTTTTAGTTTTTTTTTTTCCTTTTATTGTGGGGCTAATTTTGTTAATTTGGCTTTTGTGTAGGTTTGCATGTCGAGACTTGAAAAAAAACATAAATTGTTGTTTGTCAAAGACTTGGAGGCTTGAAACTACTAATGACATTTGGTGCAAGATGTTTCTTGAAGATTCAAATGATTTTTAAAACCAATTATCTTTTCGTATAGCAAACACTTTGATTGGTGCTTAAAAAGAACTTTGTTTTCCATGTTTGGTGCACTTTCACATTATGTGTTACCCAAGCTAGTGTGTACATACCTCTCCCCTTGCATACTTTTGTGATCTTAGGTGATGAGAAATACACTTTAGTCACCCTTTTTATTTTTAGTCGGAAGCTTGCCTTGGGATTTCATCACCCTAGGGTTCGACCTCAAGCATGTTTCTTGGTGAGGTACATGTTAAAGGGGACAAAATAAAATTTCTACCCCAAGGAGTAGCTAGTGTCATTCAAAGCCAAGCTATGAGACCCTCAGTCCATTGACACTTGCTAGTGATGAGAGTGGGAGTGGTAATCCTAGTTCTCAAGCTATTATAGACATACTCATTGTTCATGGTAGTCCTCCACTAGACACCTCTTGTTTTAGTAGCCGAAAAAATCCTTCTATTCGCTAGCATAGGAGGTTAAAACTCTAAGGTTGTCCCACGTTCTCATAGTTGAAATTTCAGATAGCAAGTTCCTTAAGATCTTCGGGTCTTTGGGAATTCAAAGTTTGGTGTGCCTGAGAAGTGTGTGTCATGTAAGGGGGAGACAGTGCCACCAAACTTCTTAACTATCCACTCTAAATAAGTGTGGATAGAGAAATCCAAGTGGGAATCCAATAAATATTGTCTCTACCAGCCTAAGATTTGTACTTGAATGTTCTTTTATTGTAATAGTCAAACAATATTCACAATAAAAAAAATATATTTTCATTCATGATCAAACACCACACTTGTCTTATGAATCTCAAAACTTGTCTAAAGATCAAACTCAGAAACTTTTGTTTTCTATGTCTTGTGTGGTGTTCAAAACAAGTCATGACCAAACATCACACAGTAATTTGCAACATCTCAACCTTGCAAAGCCTAAAAATTCAAATATAAAAAACATACAAAATGAACCTATAATTTAAATCTCTTAAGGGCATCATCCTTCAGTTTTGATCTTTCAATCCTTGCATTCTACTTAGCCCTTGCATTTTCATCATTGCTCAAAAAAACCTTTAGCATTACACTAAGGCTACTCTTCCTAGGTCTTGAAATTAAAACTTTGGCTATTAATTTCCCATATCACTTGAGGTTTATCATCCTTGAATTAGAGAATTACCATTATCCTTGACTAGGGAAACCCTCTTGGAGTTCATCATCTCCTACAAGTACCCTCTCTTTATCATTTGTTCTTGTGTCTATCCATCATAGAACAAGTAAAGCCTTGTATGATAACTAGCTTCTAACGAAGAGTTTCCTTTGAGCTCTTGCATTCTTATTATATCAAGATTTTCATATCATACCATACTATTCTCATATCTCATTTTAGGATCATATCCATTTTAATTGCATCCTAATCTTAGGTCTCCTACATTATATTGTTTTGGATTGAAGATCGAAACAATCACCCATGATCCCTAGAACAAGAGAAAAAATGTTTCAAGAAGAGGGGAACCCTTGGGGAAAAGACTTTGATAGGGAAGATCACATTAGTGTTTCAACTAGTGAAATAAATGAAACTAATAATGAAGAAATAATCTAATCCCATATAAATGAAGCACTCAATGATAATAAATTCACTAAGTTTCTTATAGAGGTATTCAAACATATCCCACAACAATACTTCAAGGCCCTTGTTGATGAAGAAATCAAAATGCCTCCTAATTTTGACATATCATTACTCACAATGAATAACCAACCTAAATATTGTGAATCTAAGCATCCCAAAACAAACAATGATGATAGAATCAAAGATCACATACCCTTTTATCTACAACCTGGTTACAAGAGATCTTCAAAGACATCAAAACCTACACCTACAAAAAACCCTAGTTTGGATGAGCTTAGAGCACTAAGACAATAATTGGATACCCTCAAGAACAATTAAACATCATCACACAAGTTATCCATTGAAGATATATGCTCATTTCCTAGTCACCAGGACATATCGAAACTTGATAAATATAAGGGAAAAGGAGATCCTAAAGAAAACTTAAGAGAATTTTTTACCGCTACCTTTGAATTTTTAGTTGATGATACATACCTTATGAGATTGTTCCCTTGCAGTCTAGGAGGAGAAGCTATGGAATGGTTTTCATGATTACCCCAGACCATCAAATCTTTTCAAGAACTGGCTGATAATTTTTTCTCCAATTATAATTTCAACTTTGAACATATAGTGATCATGAAAAATATTCTTAACACCAAACAAAGACAAGGAGAACCCTTTGTGTCATTTTTACAAAGATGGATACATTTAACAAAATTATTACCTTATGATATTCTATACATAGAATTGGTTGACCTCTTTTGTCAAAATTTGAACAAGGAAATTGGAAGGGAACTTTTCCTCAAATAATTGGATTCCTTTGAAGAAGCCATAGAAATGGGATTTTGAATTGAACAAACTCTCATTGATGATGAAACTATTAAACTTAATAATGAAAAAGATAAAAAAATTAGGTTCAAGAAACAAGACACCTTTTTGGGTTAAGAACAAGAATGTAGTCAATGACAGAGTTGTTGATGCAAAATCAATTAAAACATCATCACCCATCTACAACCTTAAAGGTTCATCTTCAAATAAAGGAAAATAAAAACAAAGAATCTTTTCTAAATGAAATTTTACACCACAAGTCAAACCCTGATGGTGGAATGAAAGAATATAATCCACAAGTCAAACCATGATGGTGGAATGAGGATAATTTTTTTGACTATCATATACACAAAGGACATAAAACTAATTGTTGCAATAAACTTCAACATCTAATACAAGACCTTATTGATGATGGTAAGATAGTAATTGACGGACACACTCCTTGAAGTAATTCTGAGTGCAAGATGTTTAGAAACCCTTTCCCTAAGCATGAAAAGGATAAAGGAAAGGCCCCTAAATTTGGTGATGGTCTGAACTATACTACTACTAAGTATGACTATATCATAAATAAAATCAGTGAGGTTGATAATCATGTGAACACTTTCATTATAAAAGGAAAAGAACCTGATTGCAATGTTACTACCCACAACTATGCAGTTACCGTTATAGGTCCTAATTCAAAACCCATTGCACCAACTTTGTAATCAATACAACCTCATAGAGCATTTAGATAAAACTCCCATAGAAATTTTTATACTTGAGTTTCTACACCTATCTCCTAAGCATAAAGTTATCTCAGGTAAAGAGCTTGCTATTGCTACATTTCCTATAGACCTACATGTGGATCAATTTCAAGCTATGGTGGGACACATCACTTCTCCTCACACTCACTTTTACTAAGAAAAATGATTTATCCATCCCACAACCACATAATGCACCTTTACACATTGATGTCCTTGTCCATAAATTTAAGATCAAGTGAGTTCTGATAGATGGAGGAGAATGTCTTAATATTTGTATTTAGAAATTGATCGCATAATTAGGGTTCACTAAAAATTTAGTTGATCCAAACAAAAAAAATTACCATAAAGGCATATGATGAAGAAGAACACTCATCTCAAGGATCAATTATTTTACCAATCAAGGTTGGGCCTATGGTAATGGATGTGGTTTTCCAAGTTCTTGATCTCCCTCTAACCTATAACATCCTCCTTGGAAGACCATGGATTCATGCAATGCAAGGAGTACATTCTACATACCATCAGTGCATTAAATTCCCACACAATTGTACTAAAATCACAATACAAGGGGATCCAAACCCTTTCATGTACTTCCATAATCTAATTCTTAAAATCAAAATCACAATCCCAAGCAATCACGAAGCACCTTCTTCTCAAGAATATGTTGATATTAATTCCTTGAAACCATCCACCTCAAAATACAATGAAGTTGAGATAAAAATACAAGTGAAAGAGAAAACCTTGGATTTTTCTCTTTTCCTTGGAAAGCTACCTTTATCTCCCCACATTTATGGAAATCCATAGATGACTAAGTCATCTTCTTCATTTACCTCACCATCAAACCCCAAGGTCCAAATCCATGAAATGGGATGTGGAGAATACCATATGGATAACTTACCAACAAAAGAAACTGCTAATGTCTTTGAGAAGGGTCAGACATCTAACAATGATGTCAAGAAAGTTGTAGAAGGAATACAAAAAGATGGTCATGCTTTGATGAAACATTTTGGGATCTTGATGATAAACCTACCTATGCCATATCTGCTTCCACTCAAGCTTTTCATATTTATGATAACCCATTGTTTGACCAAGACATCTATGATAACTCATTCTCTTATCATGTCCCCACTAAGGATATATAGTCATCATCCTTCCAGCCCCCTTTCCCTAGATTAGGATATGAATTTCCTATCATTGTCACCTCTACTAAGCCATCTTTCCAAGTCATTAAGGATGCACAAGCTTCCTTTGATGTTAGGAGTACCAAAAAGGATAGTCCTAAAGACTCTATTGATGGAATCACCACTCCTTTTCATCCACTAAAAATTCATGTCACTTTGCCTATTTCATCCATCTCACTCACATCCATTTGCATCAAAGGCATAGATCAATAAGTCATAGCTCAAGAAAAAATAAAGGAAAATATCTACTTAACAAGCTATCTTTCAAAGGAGATCAAGAATCAAGAGACAGTGAAAAAAAAATTCATCAAGACAAGTCCCTTAACCAAAATAAAATTTTATTTGAAAAATCAAAAACAAAAATCAAGACAAGTCCCCTAGCCAAAATAAAAAGATATCAGACAAATCAAAATAAGATTCAAAAGTGAAAGCAAGAAAAATTTGATCTCCAAGTATGCCTCTCCATCAAAAATCACTAAGGCATCTATCAAGGAAAAAAGTAAAAAAAGAGCTTGTTGATCCAACATCTCCATCCATGTCACTCTCACTCCTACCATATATTCCATTCCACCCATCCATATTCGCATATTTATCATATCACACCATTGGTGATGTCTTTTAATGTATCTTTGACAATGACCCCTTCACATACTATAACTCATCGATTTCCCAAGATCCTTTTCATTTGAAGCCTGATGTCCCATGTAGTTTGCATATTTGGGATCATACCATATCTTCTTACATCCGCCACATCTATCATCCTTTATTTTTTCCACTTGTACTCATCCTGACTGGGTCCTTTCATTCAACACATTCATCCACACCATATTAGGGCATCATCAAGGAATTCTACTGATCCAATACATATGAATTCTATACGTAGCTTTAGAGAGATAGGCTAATATTAAAAAAAATACAAAAAAAAGGAAAAAAGTCTTGGAAAAATAGAAAAAAATGGAAAAAAGTCTTGAAAAAATACAAAAAAAATGAAAAAATGAAAAAAGTAAAGGGATATCAATTTGTTCAATGGTGAAAACCACTTTGGTGGTGCCTTGAGCAAGTACCATGGTGACAACTGAGAAATGGGTGCCATGTTTAGAAGCTTCACTCGTCTTTCCTTAGGAGCTCCAATTGATCTTTCCATCCCATTTTCGTTCACCCTCCACTTCATATTGACCATTTTCACACTCATCATGGCTTGTGAATTGTTTGACATTCCCCTGGCTTGCTCACATCACCATGCGTACTAAGTTGGTCCTATCCCTCACTAGGGAATTTCCTCAAACTTAGCTATGGGTTGGGATACTTAGCATCTTGCGGTAAGAGAAACTACCCTCTCTGTCTGTTTGCTCACTAGAAATTCATCTCGTTGCATCATCATACTTTTGAGAAAACTAAAAAAAAACAAATATTTTGAAAATAAGAAAAAGTCAAATATTCCAAAAATCCAAAAATCCAAAAAAACAAATATTCCTAAAATCCAAAAAAATCAAAAAATCCCAAAAAAGTGACACTTTTAGATCTCAACATAGCTTTGATCTTGAAAAATTTCAAATCATGCCATGATCGACAATTGAGTAGACATTGCAACATACCTATCAATCTATCTTGTAGATCAAATGAAACACATAAACTATGACAAGAATCAATTCTACATTCAAGCATGATGCCTATTTGTTTATCAATGTTTGATTATTTATATCTTTGCTAGCATGTCTTTTATCTTCTCGAGGATTTCTTAGACTAAAGAGGCAAGGATGGAGCATGTACACTTTCTTGTTGTCTGTGGTTGTTTCTTATTCACAAGATGACTTATCTAAAGACATGTCTTTCTAAAATCATCGAGGACCAGTGAGTCTCATGTGGATAAGAACATTCCTTGTTTGATAGTGTTTTTCATGCAATAAGTATTTAGTTCATCTAAGCTCCTTATACCTAGATGCTTATAATTCATTGCTAAATAAAAATGCATAGTATTCAGGTCATCTAGATGTTCATGTTATATAGACACTTATACTAAGTTGTGACATAATAATCTCTATGATGATAAAGCACTTTGTAAACCACAAAAAGCTTCAACACCTTCATTTTTGTGATATCTCTTTTCTTCCATCATTTCTTCCATCATCCATTTTCTTCATCATTTCATTTTCTTCATGCTCCTTATCTCAAAGGCTAATTAATTGGTTTATCTAATTGATTATTGTCTTCTAATCCAAATATCAAATCAATCAACTAGCTTTTTAGAATGGGACTCCACTACTCCTTGATCACTTAATTTATTAATCAATCATTGTTTTGCACTAGCATCAATCTCAATCAGCTTAATTAGCTTATCAACCTAGCTATAATGATCATTTCTATCAATTGTTCAATTATGATTATTAGTTGTGCATTTTCATCAAATGTGCGTCTTTGCTTAATCACATGCACAAATCAATTATCAAATTTTTTGCTCGTGATATATCAAGAGATTAATCTTATCATAGCTTGTTTGATCAATCTCTCAAGGGGGCATATCATGTGTATCATCATCCTTACTACGATATCCCTATGGAATGTAGTAGTTAATCAATTCTTTTTCCTTGAAACAGGGTATGTGCAGGATCATGATGGGCGAAAAAGTGGCAATATTATGGGTATTTGTAGGGTATGTGGTTGCCAACTTTTTTTTACCCAAAATTGATGAAATGAAAAGATATTTTAAAGGAGATTCCCAGCTTTCCACCAATATAAAGTATGCTTTATTTTGAATTTAAAAAAATAATTATTATTTATTTCTATTAAAATTACGACTAAAGTCCTGATCGATAGGCTGATTGAAAAACATCTATAAGTTTCAAATAGTATCACATTTTTTGAATCCAAAACATGTGTCACATTCTATGCTTCACATAATATAGGATTAAAATAAAAATAAAAAAAATTCATGAAGTTTTGACCAAGTTAAGGTGGTCAAACATATGAGTTTTTATATTTTTTAAAAGTTGTAAAAAAAAGTTCATAATTAATTATTTACTTGGAAAAAAATTACAAAAATATATGCATCACATCTGGATATGAGTCCTCTACTTATATATAAAATATTATAAAAAAATATTATCATTTTATTATGGTTAGGGTGGTCAGACAAACACCTACTTCTTATTTTTCCCTTAAAATTTAAGTACAACTGCATTGAAATTTCAAATTTTCACCAAATAGATTTTATTTATTTTTAAATAAACCTAGTAGTTTAAAAACTAATTTCAATTTTCTACAGATTCTATTTTTACATATTTTTGAAATAATATAGATATCTTATTCAAATTTTTACATCAAGTTGCCTAACACTGATTTTTCTGAATTTTTTGCCACTTAAGGGCCTATTTTTTCCATGATCATCTTGCATATACCCAACGACATGACAAGTTGCATTGTCTCAAAGAGGGGAAAAATATACACTCAAAATTTATCCTCACAATCATCCTATTTTTTGTCTACTAATTAAATGGATATTGTTATTTTTTTAATTAATTCATTCAATATCTTCCTCTATTTTCATCAATCCACTTAAATCATCAACATGTTATAAGCATTTATCCATATTATATACACATTATAAGCATTTATCTATCTTATAAGCACTTATAAGCATTTATCCATTATCATAATCACTAAAATATTTGTGCATTCAATTCACAAATCATTAAATCATTAATCTTTATCCATTTATATATTCCATTAAATCATTCTCATACATAAATCCATTTATATCATCCATGCTAATTCACAAATTCACTTTATTCTAAAATCCTAAACCTATATCATATAATAAAGCCACTCATTTATCTCTCTTATTTCAATCAACTTGACTTGATTAAAGAAAATGGGATAATTATTATTTCTCCATTCCACTCTTTTACTCCAACATTACTCCTGCAACATGAACCTATCATGAGGAAATCTATATAAAACCTCTCTTCTTGCCAAAAATCATATTCAATTTCAATAACACATTCAATTTTGATGACACAATCTTCTTTTCTATTCATCATAGCTACTTGTTGCAATTGTGGTTGTGAAAATTTGAGAGCACCAAATGCATAAATTATGATCTTGGTGAATAGGAGAACAATGGAGTTATTTTTCTTTTGAATTCATGTATTTTTCATAGTTTAGTTCACATTTTTGCATGTGTTTCTATTTAGAGAAGCTTCATTGATGTTATGTTGAAATTTTGATTTGAGTTTATTAGATTGAAATCAATTAATTTAGTTTTTAGCATATACAAGTCCCACTTAGCTTTGACCTAAATTAAATTCAAATTCTTGGCAGGATTTTATTCTCCTAGAATCATCTGATGTCGTCTTGTAGTGTTGTAATTTTAGGAAATTTGGCATAAACAAGTATAAATACATGGTTATTTCACATATTTTCTCCAAGAAAATTGAGTATTTATGCATTATAGAAAATTTGAGTTTGCAAGAGCATTCAAGAGTCTTCAATAATTCATTATCAAGTGTTTTGGAGCATTATTCAAGTATCAAGTATCATGCAAAAGTCATCATGCATCATGTTTGTGTTTGAGCTAACATTTATGATGTGGGGTTTTATGATTCAAGCAAGCATTAAAGTCAAGATCTACTACATTCAAGTGAGATTCAAGATCCACATTCATTCTATCTATTCCATACATGTTTGAAGCATGTTATTCAAGGGTTTGTGTGTGATTTGTAGACCTAGGTTGAAGATACATTGAAGAGCAAGATTGGGAGAAGTTGTCAAGTTGCCAAAGTTTTCACCTTGTTCACAAGATCACTAAAAGACACCTACATAGCAGAATTGAGAATTTCAAATCCAAAATTGAAGATTGGAAGAAAGTGCAGATATTGAAGAGTAGATTCTAATCTTGATCCTCTAAAAAATCCAAGTAGCACTAATATGCCACTTCTGGCATATGAGTCCCAATATAGTGAATTTTCTAGATTTTAGAAGTTCCAGATCAACCATTACCAATTTTTTTTTCTTCCTAGAAACCCTAATTTGGGACTAAATTACATTTTTAAGCATTACAGACCTTGTTCCAAG
Source organism: Sequoia sempervirens (assembly GCA_007258455.2). Taxonomy (NCBI): domain Eukaryota; kingdom Viridiplantae; phylum Streptophyta; class Pinopsida; order Cupressales; family Cupressaceae; genus Sequoia; species Sequoia sempervirens. The sequence goes on from VDFB02271358.1 coordinate 795,282,512, forward strand.
CTGCTACAAGTTTCTAGGTGCACCTCTCTATGTATTCTTAGTTTTCGATTATGATTTGCATTCATTTCTAGGTCATTCATTTGAGTTCTACATAGCATTAAATTAAATCATTAGTTTTTGCATGTTACTTGTCTTTTCAAAACCTAGCTTGGCAGTGAATCCCTCTTTAATTTCTAAACATACTGTAGGACAACCTTTAGCAGATATCATTCCCTCATTCTATCCTTGGATTGAGACCTCTAGGGTTTCCTTAAGTGAAAATTGAAGGAAATAGGATAGAAATCCCCAGCGAAATTATAATTTCTTCATTTCATTTTGGTGAAACTACATTTAGAACACCTTATTTTGTGATTTGGAGTGTATCTTAATCCTAGATCTAGCTTGCATTAACATTGCATTAGGTTTTTCATTAAAGCTAATTTTCATCAAGGATTTTTTAATCTTGCATTAGCGAGAGTGCATATAGGTTGCACTATTTCTTTTGCATCATTTTATTTCACATGAAATATACATTTGTGCTTAGCTTAGACATCATTCAAACTAGAAAACATAAAAATCACTCAAAATTTTCTAAAATTCATGCAAAAACACTAATCTAGGAGTCATACACCCCTTTGGACAATTTAGTCCCAGTATTAGGTGGTTTTCCTTGGTTTTTGGGTATTCTATGGTGAATTTTATTTAGCATTTAAATTCCTAAAAAACCTTGATTGGGACTCATACGCCCCTTTGGAAAATTTAGTCCCATTTCTTATTTTAACCTACATTTTCCAGCATTAAAAACTCTATTTATGTGTTTTTGTTTGCTATTGTTAGTTATTTGTTTCAGTTTGCTAAGTTTATGTTTTCTTCATTTCATTGATTAATTTCATTTTAATCTGAATTAGAGCATAGCATTTATCTTGTGTTCATTGCATCTTTCATTTCATTGATTGTCCCTTGCACTAGCTTTTCAACTTGGTGTCCTATTGCTAATAATATAGTGAGATGAAGTTCAAGACTCATGTCATCCCATGATAGCACAGTAGGTGGATCTTGGGTTATCTAGCTCTTTCACTACTAGTGTTGACACTAGTTCACTAGGCATGGAACATACCTTTGACAAATCTTTACCTTCAAGTAGTGTTACAAATGTTGAAACAATGATTGCTAGTATTTCACAAGAAAACATAATCCAAATCCATGAAGACATGGCAAACCTACAAAAGAAAATAAGTACTAAAAAAATTTCAACTATAGCTATCCCTATCATATATAACATACATCACATGATTGAAAGTGAAAACAAAGTTGATCTTGTGCATAACATAGTTCATATTTTTAGGAAACGTCTTACCTCAACCACTAGTTGTGCTTTACCTTTGGAAAATTTCCAAATATAAGGAGGAATTCAAATTCCTCCTCCTGCAACCATTGCCTCTATTCCTAACAGAAGCAATCCTCAAGTTACAACAACAATGCAACCTACCAGAAATCTTATTCCTTCCTTTAGTTCTGCTAGCATTCCTAGTACCTTTGTGGCATTGCACATCATATCTCCTACCACTTTACCTCCCATAAGAATTCCATTCACTACTTCCTCAAACACATATACACCTCCACCATATTCACCTCCATCTCAAAACACAACCAATGACACCCTTGTAAATCAACTTGTGGAAACTATTTGATCCCTTCAAAATCAATTCTCCTCCATTTACCAAAATAAAAATTTCCAACATACATATTATGTCAAAAGTAATCCCTTATCCTTGGAGATATTGAGAATATTGATGCCACAAGGTATAAAGGTGCCTGGATATAAGAAATATGGGGGTAAAGGAGATCCTTCTAACTATGTTTTCACTTATACCACCTTATGTAGTGAATTTATTCTTGAGGATAAGCTCTTGGCTAACCTTTTCCCTAGATCCTTGAAGGATACTGTTGTGCCCTCAGCACACACGCCCCGTTCGGAACGGGGACCCTCTTTTCTTTCGCCTTGCCTGGTCTTTCAGGGCCGCCTCATTTTGTGTGCCCCTCTTTTTTTGATGTTTTGCATGGTCGTTGTCGCTCCAAGGATTCATCCTAAAATTGACTATGCCTCCATTTTGGTCTTCTGCTGCCCTCCGGGGCCTCGTGGGTTCCTTTGGCTTTGTTTGGCTCTGGACGGCCCTGGCGCCCTCCGGGCCCGGGCCTCCGGGGTTCCCTTATCGGGATTCCCCTTTGCGTTCGCCGCCCTTTGCGGCATTCCCCGGGCGCCTTTCCGCCCCTCGGGGCCTGCCCTACTATCCGCCGTTCAAACTTCATCGGGGTTTTGCCGGGCGGCGCCTGCCCATCCGGGCCCCGGACTCTGGAAGTTTGCTTCCGGACTTCCGTCCCGAGATCGCTATCTGCGACGACGAGCCTCCGGTAGCCGCCCGCCCCATGGGACCTGGGCTCCTCTCCGCCGTCGTCACCCAAGCGATGAAGAAACCTTTCGGCAGAGAATCTGTGCCGGCCTCCTGCCACTTGGGCCCCGGGCCCACCTTCACTGTAGCCGTGAAACTTTGCGCAAAACCTCACGGCGGCTGTCGTCTCGTGTCCCTCCGACCTCTAGGTCCCGGGGTCTCATCCACTACCGCCGACCTAATTTGAATTTCACCAACCTTTTGGCACGGTCGTACACTCAATTAATGCTCGCATTAATGACAGATAGGGTATATAATGCATAATCCGCCAATTTCATTTTCACTTTACGAATTTGAACGAGTTGATAAAGCCAGCATCTGGAGCCCACTGCAATCGGCATCATTGTGATCGACCAAGTCTACCGCAATCCATCGATTCCAGGTGAATTTCGTGCCTCCCCACCTAGTGTTTTCGAGGTAGGCCATCCTCGTTTTCCCTCTAATCATTTTTGATCATTTTTGATCATTTCGTTAAAATAAACAATTGATTATACTACATGAAATTAAAGAACACCCCATCGCGCCCATATCCCATGTCTTCAAAAATTTTGGAACCCATCGGAATTGCCCTCGCCATCGGCTCGGGACTTGTCCACGTCATGGGCATTCTTTGCGCAGTGCAAAGGTCCTTGTCGGGCCCGAAACCCTCCATCGCCGTCGGATCAGGAACTTAAAAGCTCCTGACGGAAGTCTGCCTTTCCGGGCCCGGACCTCCGAGTTTCCCCTCCCGGACCTCCGCATCAAATTTGCCACAGTTTTTAAATGGAAAAGCCTTCCAGTGAGGCCCCATCTGCTTCCAGGTCCCTAGGATCCGATCTTGGCTTTTCCTTCTGGCATCTCTGGTTTCTCCTCATTGCCCCGGGACCCTCCGGGCCCGGCCGTCCGGGGTTCCGTCCCTGGAACTCCGTGACGGTTCCGCCATCGCCCACGGCGGAACCCCTCCGACTTCCCGCCTTTCGGGCCCCAGAGAGCCCTTCGCCACCCCCGTCGCCCGATCGCTGCAGAAACCTCACGGCCATCGTCTCCTGTCTCTCCGATCGTCGGGTCCTAGATTCCCTGCTGCCACCGCCGTTCAGGCCATCATAGAATATCTCCTGGCGGCCGTTAGCCCGCGTCGTCCTGCCTCCCGGGTCCCGGGATGCCTTTCACCACCATCGCCCGACCGCTGTCATAACCTTCACGGCGGCCGTCGCCGTGCGTCCTCCCGTGGGTCGGACTCCCGGGGTCTCCTCGCCGTCGCCGCTGATCAATGTTGCAAAATCTCTCGACGGCGAACCTACATTGGCTCCCCGCCTTCCAGGCTCCGGTCTCCTCCTCACCGCCGCCGTTCAAAATGGTCAAAAATCATGCGGCGGGCGTCAGCTTGCATCCTCCCGGCCACTGAGCCCAGTGACTTCGAGTACTGTTTGGTCTAATTGTAAAATCGAACCTCATGTTGGCCGTCTTTTTTTCCTCCCGGACTCCGGCCTTCGGACTTCCTTGGCCAGACTTCCTAGGCCAGACTTCCGTCCGCTGTTCGCCGTCTCCAACGGCTGCCCCTTAACTGCCTTCTGGCCTGAAACCTCCGAAGTTCCTTAAATCAATCCAAACCAACTCAAACCCAGAATTTGACTTCGACCCACGTCCTAAATCATGTCGTTCTCCATCATGGGCCTCTTAAAATACCAAAATTTGGCCAACGGGGGTCTCCGGGAACTTTCGGTCGTGTTTTCCCTCCCTGACAGCATTCCTGTCAGGGAAGTCCGGCTCTCCACGTCCGGATTGTCCAAATACTCTAAAATGAAATCGATATCGTCTGAGGATAAAATTTATGATGCATTTGAATAATTATCTAGATGATATGCTCGTAATATGGACTAACATTAACGTTATTGGTGTTTTGTTGTCCTGACTTCGTCCTTTGCTTGCAGGATATATGGAATCGGCTGCAGGAACTTCAGGGGCCTCCGCCAAAAAGGACAAGGGCAAGAAATCCAGAAGAGCCGCTCGGGGAAAAGATGACAAAAATCAGATGAAGTTCCAATTTCAGGGTGAGCCACTCCAGTCAAAGGTCTCGACTAACTGGAGAGAGATCTCAGATACCAATATCGGCTAGGTGGACATAGATGAGTTCACCCAGAGGGTCAAGGTCGACCCTAAAATAAAGAATTCTAGGTTGATACGCCAAAGTGGAATTGCCAAAGCTGCCGACTTCCCTCCATCTCTGATAGCACCTAAATTAGTAATGGCTTGCCGAGAAGCCTACCAAGCAGACACTAGAACGATCATGGACAAGGAGGGGAACATCCTCACCGACATGTCTCCAAAAGGAATCACTAAGACGTTTCACATTCCTACATTCCTACATATGCAGGTCCCCACTTTGGAGCAGTGTCAGGCGGCATGGGATGCCAATCCATTGGGCTGCAAGAAGTCAATTAACATTTACTGGCTTAAGGAGAAACGGGGCAGCGCTACAAAGGTTCGCCAAGAGCTATTCCACAGCGACTTTTAGGAAGATTATCATGACTTGGTGACAATGCTAAGCAGGGTCATGGGCCTCCCAACAGCCGCTTACTTCCAAGAGTGGATGGCTTACTACATTGAACAGATCATACGAGGAAATGAGGACGTGAAAACTAAGATCTCATTCGACTGGGGGAGTATCATCAGCAACTGCTTCTACGAGCAATTTGTAAATGTCAAGAAAAAATCCAAGTTCTACATGACCTCGTACCTGGTATACTCCTTGGCAAGTCAAAGACAATATAGTGGGCTATTTATGGCGTCGGATTAGGATCATAAACGAGGGCTCAAGCCTTTTGACCGGTACCCTCAACTACAATACCGCTACTTCAAAAAGGAGTACTGCCAGGTCAATGACGCCTTCATTGGCCACATCATCAGATTAATAGCCAGGGACTTCGAGAGAAGGGTATCCCACAGTGCCAGGGCACTCCTGAAGGAGTATGCCTCCTTATATATCTAGTTTCCCAAGTTCACTTACATCCGTGCCTAAGGATTCACGGAATGACCGAACAAGTTGCCAAGATACCCTAACGACAGGATCATTCTCCTAGAACTCTCCCGACAACTCCAGCACATTCAAACGGTCTTTGGCAACAAGCACATAGCACAGATACCCTATCCCATGACCCTCGGTTAGGGCGTATATTGACTGCAAACATCTCAATGTGCCGGCAACTCAGAGAAGGAACTTAAAGAATACAACTTTGAATGGTACACGGCTCGCCCGCGAATGGACCCACATGGCCATGTCAGGAAGGCGTTGGGGCCGGCGTACGCCCACAAATACCATGTCAAAGATTTCTGGGCAGATTGTAAAGATGACAAGGAGGTCCGCATGAGACACTACATGCGCATGACCGTGCAGTTTTTGAGGAGAGTGCAGCTATTTTCGGTGCCATACCAACTTGAAGAGGATGAGTCCACCCTTGTGCACCTGAGGTACCCTACGGTTGCCGACCTGGCAATCCCCTCCATTGATTGGGATGAGCAAGAGGTCGAGGACCTAGATACCATCACCTAGCCTATCATAGCTCGCACTAAGGAGTGGGTCGATGGGCAGGTGGCACAACTAAAACAACAGGGGGTGGCTTTAACATACGAAGCGCTCAAGAGCGAGCCAAGTGCCATGGAGGACGTTGCCGCCTCCCCATCAGCTGGTGAGACCTCCAAGTCTCCCCCCATCACCAGGTCCCAAAAAAGGAAGGAAGTAGAAACAACACAGTCTGAGGACCCCAAAAAACAAGCAACGAAGGACACGGGAGGCTCATCTCCCAAGAAGCTCAAGAGGACAGTGATCACAATAGAGGTGTAGCCTCCCTTGCTCCTTCCTCCCCTGACTGGTGTGCTGCCCACCTCTCAAGCCGCAGTCGCCTCATCTCCACAGGTGGTGGACATTTCTATTCACCTTGCCTCTTCACCTCCGGTCGGGTCAATAATCAACATCGACTCCTCCTCTAGCATGACCACTTCCCCTTCCTCTACTGCTGCCATGTCACCCATTACCTGCCTGCCTCTGGCAACAATAGCATTGTCTGTTCCCCTTTCCACTATGCCCAAGGCTATTACATGGCACCTACAGAGTCTTCCCCCCGAGCTCTCACAAATCCTAATGGACCCTGCTCTCCAGGTGGCCCTCGCCCAAGCCCTCGCAATAGCTCAGCCTTTGCAACCGCCAACAGGTCCACCAGCCATGGAGGCCACAATGCAGATTTCCAAAGAGTTGGAGGAGCTGGAATAGGAGGCTTCGAAGTCTATCGAGGAAGAGGCCGATGATTACTACGAGCAACCCGAATACGAGCACAAAACCATCGACAAGGTGGCCTACGAGGGAGAAGAGACAGGCTCTTCCGAGGGCGGGGATGGAGAGGATGGCTCGGGCGCCAAGAAAATTATTCAGGTTTTCGATGAAGACATTGAAGAAGAGTTGGCTCAGCAGCCAAAGGATGTTGGGGAAGGCATAACAGTTGCCGCATGGTGAAGGTGGACAGCCACAAGAAGAGCAACCCAAAAAGGATATCATCGAGGCTGAGTCCCATATTGTGAAGAGCCCTGAGGCCGAGGCTGTTGAAGAAAAGAAAGAAGAAGAGGTGGCAGGAGAAGAAGATCCCACTCGGATGTTGTCTACCAAGGCACCCGCTAAACGCCTCATGTTTTATCGTGACTCTAACGAAGAGGAAGAAGAGCTTCAAAAGGAAAAGGGGGCAGAAGTCTTGCCTCTAACTGAAAAGGGTGAAGGTAGCCATGATGCACCCAAAGACAAATTTGTCATGCCCGATTGGCTGGAGAAGCAGCTTGAAAAGACTACTCCTATTCTGAGCGACCTGAGGTCGAGATTGGAAGCCATCTTGGCTCGATCCCTGACCGTAACAAAGAAGGAGAAGAAGCCTAAGGTCCATTCTAAGATAACCATGGACGCTTTTGGCTCCCGGACAGCACAAGTAGCAATGCCAACTGTTGGCCAGGCCGGAGTAAGCTACAATATCTCCACGATCGACCTAGGGACAACAACTAGGGAACGGAAGGTCAAACATCTAGAGGAGTCAGTGGCCACGGTGGTGCATCTAATCAAACAGGACAAGGTCACCAAGGACAAGCTCAAGTCGCAGGTTACTGCCCTGACCGATTATATTTAGCAGTGGTCCTTAGTGGATGACCTGCCCACTACCTCTACAGCCACACCGCAGTTACTCTCCAAGGAGCAGATAGATAAGCTAGAGAGGAGGAAGAACTTGGAGAAGATCACTGAGGATTGGTTCTAACAGGTCATAAGCATCGGAAACAAGGGGATCAACTTGGATGTGCAGATAGCCAACAAGTTCCTGGACCTGGTCCAATCCCTGGAGGGCACAAAGAAACTTTGCACCAACTTCACTGCGATCTACGACTCTGCCTTCTCAAAGGTTGAAGCCATCCTTCAAATGCCAGAAAGCATGTGAGAAGAAAAGCTAGAGCTGAAGAAGGAAGATCACTAGTTGGTGGACATATGGCACAGAGACCTTGTCAACCAGAAGGAGAGGATGGAGCAAATCCAGAGTAGGGTGGATCTAGACATCGCATGGATTAGAGAAATCCAGGCGGAATGCGCCGAATACCTCAAGCTGATGACGGGCCATGATATGCCCATGGTACAATTAGACACTGAAAAGATCAGGCCATACTTTGAGGAAAAAATGGACGGGATAGCTGGAGATATCACAACGAACTTCTTGAGTTTCGCTGCCCGTGCTTTTGATCGATCAGAGCTGTTCAAGAACCAGGGCTCAAAATATGATGAAGATTGGAAGCGGCTGGAGGAGAACACCAAAGAATGGAGCTATCAGGCGTTGAGATGCGAAGTCCTCAAGATTCACAAACTCCAGGCTGTAATCCTCAAGTACGTAGAGCATGCAGCCTCCGAGGAGCGAGAAGACAGCCCAGCCAAGGAAGAAGACCTCACAGAAGAGTAGCTACAGCTAAGAAAATAGCAATTAGCTACGGGACGAAAAAACAATAGTGTTATCCACTAGATGACGAAATAGGGAAAAGACAAAGAATATTTTAAAATTGTAAATCTATTTGGGGGTAGGTGAAACCCTATTTTGTAATGAATCTTGGCCACACAATGAAAATGAATCTTGGCCATTCATTTGATTTTTTGGAAACTATAAATAGAGCACTCCCCTCATTTGCAAAAGTGAGAGTTGAGTTGTTGTAAAGACATGCTGTAGAAATTTATAAGAAATAGCATTGACTTGGTGCATTTCCTTATTTTTTCTCATGTCATTTGATTCACTTCTCTAATATTAGATGTTTAGCTTAGATCTTTTTGCTGTTTAGTTAGCTGTTTATTGCATTTGGGAAAATCTTAGGAATGCTGTTTGGTGTTTATGAAAATTCCTGCACTGTTAATGATCCCTTAGTCCATACTTTTTGCTGTTTGCTGAAGGTAGATAGTTGTGCAAAGTTAGCCTGGACTTGATTAAAGCTGCCCCAAACACTTATCTTTAGTTCATATATGTATGTGGTGGATGAAGGATAAAAATCTACAGCTCGTAGAAGATAGCACAATTTCCATGATACTGTGAAATCCCTGGTTAAGTGGGACATTATTTTAAGGAATTGTCCATTGCAGGAACTCCATTGTCACTATTCATTAAAAACTTCAAACTTAGGAACTTTTCTTCCTCTTCGCTCTTTTTCACCTTTTTTTAGAAATTGAACAATACTAAGGTTCATTGCACATTATAAAGCCAAATCTACAACTAGATGGAGTTTCAGACTGCTATTTAACCTACAGCCAACATATAATTACTTTCATGCTAAGAACTCATTTTCGAAGATCCAACTTCATGCTTCGCATCCACACTTTGTATTTCTGTAAGGCCGCCTTGTGATTCCAGCAAATCACATAAAACTACTGAGGTATCTAAGCATCGTCATGACCTGACATCCGAGAGACTTTGGGATAGTGTTCTGTAATTCAATTGTGGGAAATTATCTTTCAAGAGAGGTAGTGCACCTTTGCATTGCCTGTGTTGAGAAGTGCATAAAAACACCATCAACAGAACTGGCACTAGAAGGAGGGCCACGATCGGAATACTAAGCTATGGGATAAAGTGAAGTTAGATCAGATAGGATCATTCTCCTCAGAGAGATTTCAAAGGATTCTATGATCAGCACCAAATTAGGGAGAATTTGAAGAATTACAGCCTCCCACGAGGGCAAAATGAGCACAAGGAAGCAGCTCCACCTCTTCCTCTTCCTCCACTCCATCCGCCTCCATTTCACCCCCACCTCCATTTGGCTGGCCTTCATCTTCCACCCAACCGTCTCAAACAGAATTTACACATCTTCCCTCCGATAGCTAGGGGTTCGCTCCTCTCCCGGCCTTTTCAGCCCAAAGCACAGTCCAGGCAGCCATAGCTCAAGGGCAGCCCCATATTGTGGTTGTATTGTCAATACAGCCCCAAATCCCTGTTCTCCAATAGCAAGTGCCACCTCTGCCTCCCCCATGGCTTGGCTTGCGCATAACCCTTCGCTGATACACTTTGCTGTTTACAATGATATGCCCAAGAATCTAGAGGGCTTTTGTTCGAAGTTCCATCCCTGCAACATGCAAAGAACAGCTGAAGAGCATATCAAGATATTCAAAATGATGATTACTGAAATGCAGGTGGGTCACGAGGACGTGGCGTGTCGCCTCTTTCCGCATTCGTTGGGAGAAGAGGCCTTCTACTGGTACATCAATCTGCCGCAGGGATCAATCACCTCATGGAACCTGATGAAGAATGCCTTCCTGTAGAAATATAAGATTCTTGTCAACCCTGCCGACCTTTACTAGTAGTTCATGTCCATCAGAAGGGAGGTCAACGAACCTATTGGCTCCTTCAATGATCACTTCCATCAGGCTCACATGAGGCTTCAGGATCTGTACGTCCATAATGATGCGGCCACTCTACTAGTCTACTACGTGGCCCTGGATAACCTCACGGTGGCATTGGTAAAAAGGATGCGCCCACCGCCTGCTACCTTACTGACTGCCTATGCAGAAGCCGTCATTGTAAGTGCAGACTTGGGACAAAATATCTCTGGCCCGCTGCCCTCTTTGAGGCCCATCACCCACCCAATGCAAATTCAGGGGCTTAATCAGGTGTTTGCTCATCAAACTCCTCTCATGAACCAGGTGCCACAATTGCCTATGGTGCCGCATCCGGGGCAGCCATTGAATTATGCGCCTCGCGCGACGTCTTATTTACAGCCCTAGCAACAGTATAGCTATTCCTAGATAGCTCCACAGTAGCAAGCATATTCCCAACAGCCCTAGATGCCATTGTACTTGTCGGGACCGGACTTTCCTCCAGCCTATCAAAATCAGCTGGCAGCCCCACCCGCTTTTCTCCAAAATCTAGCCCCGTCGCCTGGGGGTGCGGCCGAGAAGGATAAGCTAGAGGAGCTGACCGAGATGATCAAGAAGATGTCCACAGAGATGACACATCTGAAGAACCAGAATAATCAGTTGCAGGCCTCCCAACGTAATTTTCAGGCCAATCTCAATAGGGACAGTCGAGAGTCTCGAGATAATAGAGACAACAGAGATAATCAGGAGGTGGGCACCTCCTCCAGGCAGAATTATGAGAGGGGGCAGAACTCCAATCAAAATACAGAAAGAAGGCCTTCTTAGAGGCAAAACCACATATGAAACACCAGGGCCAACAACGGTGGTGTCCCCATGCCATTCGATCAACTGGCAAGCCATGACAAAACATCCAGTGGTGTGTATCTGGCTGAAGCAGCTTTGTCTGGATAGTGCCGACTTCACAAAACCAGTAGGCATTCTGAGCTGGACTGTCCCGAGTTCCAGACAGTTGCTGAAATCTTTCAGGTGGAGGTACAAAATATCATCGACAATGCCAACTGCAGGGACATCGTCCCATCGAAGCCCTACGATTCCTCATGTCTGGTGGTCAATCAGGCGCCGTTTTCACGAGGCGATCACAACGAACCCAAAGCCGAGCCCGCCCCTATTAAGGATGAGAAAGCGTAAGAGGTAAGTAACGAATCAGCTTTAGCTCAGCTTTTTGATTTGGTAGATAATGGTCCAGTGGATGAAGAGCCATTTGTGGATGAGGTTCACATGTTCCATCAACGGTCAAGTCCCTATTTCCTTAGGAATAGACAAGCCAGCAGACCCTTCACAACTTCTACCCCACCAAACAATCTCGCCACTTCACCTGATCTAAATGCTAGTAACAACCCTGGGCTACCCCGCATACCTACCCAGTACCTTAACAAAAATCAATCTCAAAATCAACCGCAAGGTTAGCCTCAGAGCCAACCCCAAAATCTGCCTGGGCAAACCAAGATTCAAACCCCTAGTTCTCCCATAGGCCAAGCTTTTAGCTCTGAAATCGAGCAAATGGGTGAATATGTGGCGGAAGAATTCAAGAAGGTCAAAATTAATTTGTCGGCCTTCGAATTACTCAAGGTTCCTGCCATAAGGCATGCCTTCTTCAGGGTTCTGAATGGGACCCCCTCATCTAGCATGACACAAGAGACCCCTGCCAAGAGGGTAACCTTTGAGGAGCCCAAGAAAGAACATGAAGCACAGGACAATACCGGAAGAAGGAACGGTGTGCCCGTAAATCAGTTGGCAAGTAGATACTTTGAAAAGGAGCCAAAAAGGGCTAGTAGACAGCCTCCCAAGGACCAGCAATTTAAGCAAACCAAGGATACGGGCAGTGATAGGAACAAAGGCCAAATAGCTTAAATGGACACACCCGTGGGCATCCTCCAAGGGAGACTGGAAACTCCCCCATTCCTAACTACTATTAGGGTCTTTGGGAAGAATTTACATAACTGCCTGCTCAATTCAGGCACGTCTGCCAACGTCATTCCCTTGGCCGTATGTAAAGCTCTTGGTATCACCCCCACGCCTTCAAAGAGAAAGGTCACCCAACTAGACAAAACAAAGATTAACATCGTAGGCGAAATAAACTGCATCCCCATGCAAATCGCTGCAGACCCTTAGATACAACAGGTTGTTGATATCCAAGTGGCAGACATTCCTGATGCTTATGGAATTATTTTAGGGAGAGAGTTCACCAAGGCGCTAAACGGATACATCGCCACAGACCTTTCTCACATGTGGTTGCCATGGAAAGGGCTGCCAAATCAGATCCGTATTGACCGTGAACCCCACATGAAGTATATGATCATGGAATACAATAATCTTAGCGAGGTGTTGTTCGCTGAGACCGACTAGGGATTGCTCAATGGATTCTAAGAGTTTATGGAAAAATGTGCAAGGGATCAGCTCAGCCTAGGAGTTAGAATGAATTTCCAAGACCTCTTATTGTCGAACTAGTGTAGGGTCCACAATGCTGCTCACTCTGAGTTTGACTATTGGCTGTGCCAAGCAGCGGTGGAGTATATTAAGAAAGCAGCTGCTCCTCCGATAGGAACACCAAAGGAGACACCACTAGAACCACCTGTTGATCATTGCCTCGACCTGAAAAGCCCCCCTAAGATCACGAGGCCTGCCATCCAGCCAAAAGGGAACGGAGGCTCAGTCAGACCCAAAGATAAGGAATCCTCTGAGTGCTGGACGCTCTGGTTTGATGGATCAAAGTCAAGACAAGGAGCTGGAGCAAGGATCGAACTCATCAGTCCAATGGGTAAGACATTTCTCGCTGCCCACCGGTTGCAGTTTTATTGTACCAATAACGTAGCGGAATATGAGGCCTTAGTCCTTGGCCTTCTTATGGCCTTGAAGAAAAATGTGAAAGTGCTGCAAGTCTTCAGGGATTCCACACATGTAGTTAAGCAGGTCAGAAAATTATATTCCTGCCATAATCGAAGACTCACCAATTATAGACACAGGGTTTGGGATCTCTTAGAGGGCCTAGATGCATTCAACATACAATTGGTCCCTCGTACTCAAAATCACACAGCTGATGCCTTAGCCCAAGCAGCTAACACCCTACAACCCCTCTCTTTGTCTGGGCTCAAGAAGTTCACTGTTGAACTAACATCCATGCCATCGGTCCCGAATAATGTTACTCACCTACAGGTCTTCAATGATGATAAACATATCCTCTAGTTCATCACAAGTTCTGACGTCTTTGCAGCTCAAATAATTGATGAAGCTGATCCACAGGAAGCTGAATTGGACATAGAAGGGGTTATTAATCTCAAGACCAACACGATCCCTAGACGCATGGTTCAGCTGGAGCGTGTATTCGATTTGGATCAGATCAGAGATCAGGATCGGCAAATAAAAAAGGAGGCTATAACCAACCAGTGCAATGCTCACAACCTGGGAACGGCCGAGGATACCAAGAACATTTTTATTGGGAAGGTATGTACACCCGAAAAGAAGAAGGGAATCATAGATGCTTTGCGCAGATATCATGACGTGGTGGCATGGAGTTACGAAGATTTGAAAACGTACGACACCTCTGTCATCATGCACACCATCCCTCTGAAGACTGAGGTGAGGCCATTCCATCAGCGGCATCGCCCTATTAATGCCTTGCTAGAACCTATTGTTTACAAGGAGGTGCAGAAATTACTTTCAGCAAGAATCATCTTTCCCGTTAGGCACTCTACGTGGGTGGCTAATTTGGTCCCGGTCAGGAAAAAGAATGGAGAAATTAGATTATGCATGGATTTTTGCAATCTAAATCACGCCTCAGAAAATGACAACTATCTGGTGCCTTCACTGGATGAAGTGCTGCAAAACGTCAACGGCTCCCAGATGATGTCCTTCCTCGACAGATACTCCAGGTATAATCAAGTAATGGTGCAATATGAGGATCGCCACAAGACTACGTTCACCACTAAGTGGGGGACGTTTGCGTACAGAAGAATGCCGTTCGGGCTCATCAACGCCGGCACCACTTTCCAATGCGCCATGGATATCACCTTCAAGGACCTGATTGGTAAATGTATAATCATCTATATGGATGATTTGACCGTATTCTCCAAGAAGTGAGGTGATCACGTCTCTGACCTATGCAAAGTATTTCAGAGATGTCAGAAATTCAGGGTTTTCCTCAACCCCAAGAAGTGCATTTTTGGAGTGACCGAAGGCAGATTACTCGGGCACATCATCTCAGAGCAAGGAATCTCCATTGATCCTGAGTGCATTGAGTCGTTACTCAAGATTCAGCCCCCGGGCAGCAAGAAGGAATTAAAGTCTTTCTTTAGAAAGATTAATTTTGTTCAGAAATTCATCACAGGTTTCATGAAAATTGTCAAACCTCTCAATGCCATGCTCAAGCAGGACACCAAAGTCAAATGGACGCCAAAGTCCAAACAATCCTTTGAGGAAATCAAGCGGGCCATTGCTGAGGCACCTGTGTTAGTCAGTCCAGATTATCTGAAGCTGTTCTATATCTACTCATTTGCTTCAGAGCATTCTTGTGCTAGTATGTTGACCCAAAAGGACGACGAAGGAAATGAGCATCCGATCACCTTCATGAGTGCCCCTGTCAAAGATGCTGAATTGCGTTACCACAACATAGAAAAGAAGGCGTACACTCTCGTTAGGGGAGTAAAGAAATTTAGACACTACATTCTACGCAACAAGGTGTTCGCAATCGTCCCCGACCCAGCAGTCAAAACGCTTCTCATGCAAAACGAGTTGGGCGAATGGAGGGCTAAGTGGGTCACCCTGCTCCAAGAATATGATATGGAGATCCAACCAATGAAGTTGGTAAGAGGGCAGGCACTCACCCGTACAATGGCCGAAACAGTAGCAGAGGTCGGCCCTGAACTCACGGTACAACAATATCAGCTTGAAGACGTCTCCCTGGGAGAATAGTACCAAGATGTCGTTTATTATTTGCTGAATCATAAGTGCCCGTCGCATCTACAAGGAGTCCAAAAGAGGGCCCTGAGATTGAAAAGTAATGGTTATATGTTACAGGGTTCCATTCTTTATAAGAAGAATGATGAGGGAGTTTATTTAAGATGCCTTGGCAAGGAGGAAGCAGAACGTGTTCTAAGGGAGTTTCACAATAAGTTTAGTACGGGCCATGGCTCGGGTTCTTCTACAGCACATCAAATATTAAGGGCAGGGTACTATTGGCCAACCGTCTTCAAGGATGCCCATGGCCATGTTCATTCATGTCATACGTGCCAGACCGCTGCCACCAGGGAGAGGAATGTTGCTGTCCCACTGCAGCCCGTGCTGGAGGTAAGGCCTTTTGCACAATGGGGTCTCGACTTCATCGGTCCGATAAGCCCTCCATCGTCTGGAGGACACAGGTACATTCTGACCACTACTGATTATTGTACTAGATGGATGGAAGCAATAGTTTGTAAGCATTATACAACTAAAGTAGTTACTAATTTCTTAGAAAGTTTCATTTTAAATCACTTTGGTTGTCCGTATGTTTTGGTATGTGATAATGGACCTGCCTTTGCTTCATTGAAATTTGCTAGCTGGGCTTTTGACTATGGGATTGCCCTCAAATTCTCATCCAATTACTACCCTCAGGGCAATGGCCTTGCCGAATCCACAAATAAGAATTTGATTACTGTGATCAAGAAGCTGTTTGATAGGAACCCCAAGGACTTGCATACCCAGTTCCGTTTTTCTCTTTGGGCTGATCGCACCCGCCACAAGGCTACCCTTGGTGATTCTCCGTTCCACCTTATCTATGGTCTTGAGCCTATATTCCCCATCCACCTGAAAATTCCTACTCTTCAGTTCATCAACGATTTTTATGAAGGAGGAGATCGTAGGGAAGCTCGGTTACCTGAGCTCTTACATTTAGAGGAAGTTTGAAACCGTGCAATAAAAAATTTTGCTAAACATCAGGGCGTAGTCAAGAGATGGTTTGACCGCCGAGCTAAAATCAAGGCCTTTAGGATTGTAGATTTGATCCTATATTGGGACAAGGCCCATGAAAAGAAAGGGGGACACAATAAATTCGACAAGCTCTAGCTTGGCCCCTTTCAGATAGCTAAGATTTTAGGAGATAATGCCTTCCGCCTAAAGAACTTAACCAGTGAAAATGTCTCGTTGCCAGTCAACGAGCAGCACTTGAAGCATTACTTCCAAGCTTGAGCTCCTTCGAGCTCTTTGTTGTAAATACCTGTACATAGGTTAGAGTAGTTACTTTCTTGCTTGTTTGCTTTTTGTCTTCTCCCTCCTGACAGTTTTGTTTCGAAGGATGTTTCCTGCTCCTTTGCGGTGGTCGTGCTTGCCTAACAAGCGATTCACTTTGTTGTCCATTCTTCATATTCTTTGGCTAAGCATTCACTCTAGACTATCGGTCTTTGCAGAGATGTCCGTGAATGATTTCCCTATCTAAATTATGCTCAGAACTTGACCCTTCGCCGGATCTTCTTACCCGCATCTTGGATCTCGCACAAATTACATAATAATAAATTCTGAAGGACCGTGCTATGGTTGTCATGACACCCAAGTGAGTGAAAAATCTTAAGTCTACTCCAGTGACCACTGCAGTCTCAAACCCATTGTAGGCTTCAATGCTTACCCAGTCGAACTAAATGGCAAAAGAGAAATAAAATATCAGAGCAAAAAGGAAGAAAATAAACTTTGAAAAAAGGAAATAAATGACCGTATGGGTGTTCGGATAACTCTACCAGGGCTATAGACGCTCAGCCGGCAGTAGAGCAATATCCATGAGATTGTAGCAATAACTCCACCGGGGCTATGGATGCCTGACTGGCAGCGGGGCAATGTCTAGGTTACTTTTGGTGTTAGGCAACTTATGTAGCTCACTTGGTTAAAGTAATAACCCTGGTTACTATCCCTAGGAAAGGAATAAACTCACTTCACATACACTTTCGAGATGTCATGTAAGCTGACCCAATTAAGGATCTTGTTCTCCCGGATTCATCCTTGGAAGCTGCTCCTTGTCTGCAAAACCAGAGATTCTGGGTCCTGAATGAATATTTATCCATAGAACGCTTCGGAGCATTCTCCACCAGAGTCGCCATTTATTGTACCCTCAACACACACACCCCGTTCGGAATGGGGACCCTCTTTTCTTTCACCTTGCCGGGTCTTTCGGGGCTGCCTCATTTTGCATGCCCCTCTTTTTTTGATGTTCTGCATGGTCGTTGTCGCTCCAAGGTTTCATCCTAAAATTGACCGTGCCTCTGTTTTGGTCTTTTGCTACCCTCTGGGGCCTCGCGGGTTCCTTTGGCTTTGTTTGGCTCTAGACAGCCCTAGGGCCCTCTAGGCCCGGGCCTCCGGGGTTCCCTTATCGGGCTTCCCCTTTGCGTTCGCCGCCCTTTGCGGCGTTCCCCGGGCACCTTTCCGCCCCTCGGGGCCCGTCCTGCTATCCGTCGTTCAAACTTCATCGGGGTTTTGCCAGGCGGTGCCTGCCCATCCGGGCCCCAAACTCCGGAAGTCTACTTCCGGACTTCCGTCCCAAGATCGCCGTCTGCGATGGCGAGCCTCCTACGGCCGCCCGCCCCTCGGGACCCGGGCTCCTCTCCGCCGCCATCACCCAAGCGAAGAAGAAACCTTTCGGCAAAGAATCTGTACCGGCCTCCTGCCACTCAGGCCCTGGATTCACCTTCGCCGTAGCCATGAAACTTTGCACAAAACCTCGCGGCGGCCATCGTCTAGCGTCCCTCCGGCCTCCAAGCCCTAGGGTCTCATCCGCCGCCGCTGACCTAATTTGAATTTCACCAACCTTTTGGCACGGTCATACGTGCAATTAATGCTCACATTAATGGCAGATAGGGTATATAATGCATAATCCGTCAATTTCATTCACTTTGCAAATTTGAGCGAGTTGATAAAGCCAGCATCTCGAGCCCACTGCAATCGGCATCGTCATGATCAACTAAGTCTGCCGCAATCCGTCAATTCCTAGTGAATTATGTGCCTCCCCACCTAGTGTTTTCAAGGTAGGCCATCCTCGTTTGCCGTCCAATCGTTTTTGATCATTTTTGGGCATTTCATTAAAATAAAAAATTGATTAAACTGTATGAAATTAAAGAACACCCCATCGCGCCCATAACGCATGTCTTCGAAATTTCTGGAACCCATCGAAATTGCCCTCGCCACCGGCTCGGGACTTGTCAGCATCGTGGGCGTTCCTCGCGTAGTGCAAAGGTCCTTTCCAGGCTCGAAACCCTCCATCACCGTCGGAATCCGGAACTCAAAAGCTCCTGACGGAAGTCCACCTTTCCGGGCCCGAACCTCCGGGTTTCCCCTCCCGGACCTCCGCATCAAATTTGCCATGGTTTTTAAATGGAAAAGCCTTCTAGCGAGGCCCCATCTGCTTCCAGGTCCCCGGGATCCGATCTTGGCTTCGCCTTCTGGCATCTCTGGTTTCTCCTCACTGCCCAGGGACCCTCCGGGCCTGGCCGTTCGGGGTTCCATCCCCAAAACTCCGTGACGGTTCTGCCGTCGCCCACAACGGAACCCCTCCGGCTTCCTGCCCTTTGGGCCCCGAAGAGCCCTTCACGACCGCCGTCGCCTGATCGCTGCCGAAACCTCACGACGGCCGTCGTCTCCCGTCTCTCCGGTCGTCGGGTCCTGGATTCCCTGCTGCCGCCACCGCCATTCAGGCCATCACAGAATATCTCCCGGTGGCCGTTAGCCCGCGTCGTCCTGCCTCCTGGGTCTTGGGACGCCTTTCGCCGCTGTCACCCGACTGCTGTCATAACCTTCGCAGCGGCCGTCGCCGTGCATCCTCCCGTGGGCCGGACTCCGGGGGTCTCCTCGCCGTCGCCGCTGATCAACATTACAAAATCTCTTGATGGTGAACCTGTGTCGGCTCCTCGCCTTCCGGGCTCCAGTCTCCTCCTCGCCGCCGCCGTTCAAAATGGTCGAAAATCATGCGGCGGCCGTCAACTTGCGTCCTCCTGGCCACCGGGCCCCGCCACTCCGAGTGTCATTTGGTCTAATTGTAAAACTGAACCTCATGTCGGCCATCTTTTTTGCCTCTTGACTCCGGCCTTTGGACTTCCTTGGCCAGACTTCCTAGGCCAAACTTCCGTCCGTTGTTCGCCGTCTCCAATGACCGCCCCTTAACTATCAGACTTCGAATGCTCTAAAATGAAATCAATATCATTTGAGGATAAAATTTATGATGTATTTGAATAATTATCTAGATGATATGCTCGTAATATGGACTAACATTAACATTATTAGTGTTTTTTTGTGCTGACTTCGTCCTTTGCTTGCAGGATATATGGAATCGGCTGCAGGAACTTCAGGGGCCTCCGCCGAAAAGGACAAGGGCAAGAAATCCGGAAGAGCCACTCTGGGAAAAGATGACAAAGATCAGATGAAGTTCCAATTTCAGGGTGAGCCGCTCTAGTCGAAGGTCTCGACTGACTGGAGAGAGATTTCAGATACCAATATTGGCTAGGTGGACATAGATGAGTTCACCCAGAGGGTCAAGGTCGACCCTAAAACAAAGAATGTCAGGTTGATACACCAAAGTGGAATCGCCAAAGCTGCTGGCTTCCCTCCGTCTCTGATAGCACCTGAATTAGTAATGGCTTACCGAGAAGCCTACCAAGCAGACACCAGAACGATCGTGGACAAGGAGGGGAACATCCTCACCGACATGTCTCCAGAAGGAATCACTAAGACGTTTCACATTCCTACATTCCCACATATGCAGGTCCCCACTTTGGAGCAGTGTCAGGCAGCGTGGGATGCCAATCCATTGGGCTGCAAGAAGTCAATTAACATTTACTGGCTTAAGGAGAAACGGGGCAGCGCTGCAAAGGTTCCCCAAGAGCTATTCCGCAGCGACTTTCAGGAAGATTATCACGACTTGGTGACAATGCTAAGCAGGGTCATGGGCCTCCCAGCAGCCGCCTACTTCCAAGAGATGATGGCTTACTACATTGAACAGATCATACGAGGAAATGAGGATGTGAAAACTAAGATCTCATTCGACTGGGGGAGTATCATCATCAACTGCTTCCACGAGCAGTTTGTAAATGTCAAGAAAAACTCCAAGTTCTACATGACCTCATACCTGGTATACTCCTTGGTAGGTCAGAGACAATATAGTGAGCTATTTATGGCACTGAATCAGGATCATAAATGAGGGCTCAAACCTTTTGACCGGTACCCTCAACTACAATACCGCTACTTCAAAAAGGAGTACTGCCGGGTCAATGACGCCTTCATTGGCCACATCATAAGATTAATAGTCGGGGACTTCGAGAGAAGGGTATCCCAGAGCGCTAGGGCACTCTTGAAGGAGTATGCCTCCTTATATATCTAGTTTCCCAAGTTCACTTACATCTATGCCCAGGGATTCACGGAACGGTCGAACAAGTTGCCAAGATACCCTAACGACAGGATCATTCTCCTAGAACTCTCCCGGCAACTCCAACACATTCAAACGGTCTTTGGCAACAAGCACGTAGCAGGGATCCCCTATCCCATGACCCTCAGCCAGGGCGTATATCAACTGCAAACATCTCAATGCGCCGACAACTCAGAGAAGGAACTTAAAGAATACATCTTTGAATGGTACACGGCTCGCCCGTGAATGGACCCACATGGCCATGTCAGGAAGGCGCTGGTGCCGGCGTACACCCACAAATACCATGTCAAAGATTTTTGGGCAGATTGTAAAGATGACAAGGAGGTCCGCATGAGACACTACATGTGCATGACTGTGCAGTTTTTGAGGAGAGTGCAACTGTTTCCGGTGCCAGACCAACTTAAAGAGGATGAGTCCACCCTTGTGCACCCGAGGTACCCTGTAGTTGCCGACCTGGCAATCCCCTCCATCGACTGGGACGAGCAAGAGGTCGAGGACCTGGATACCATCACCCAACCTATCATAGCTCACACTAAGGAGTGGGTCGATGGGCAGGTGGCACAACTAAAACAACAGGGGGTGGCTTTAACATACGAAGTGCTCAAGAGCGAGCCAAGCGCCATGGAGGACGTTGTTGCCTCCCCATCAGCTGGTGAGACCTCCAAGTCTCCCCCCATCACCAGGTCCCAAAAAAGGAAGGAAGCAAAAATAGAACAGTCTGAGGACCCCAAAGAACAAGCAACAAAGGACACGGGAGGTTCATCTCTGAAGAAGCTCAAGGGGACAGTGATCACAACAAAGGCATAGCCTCCCTTGCTCCTTCCTCCCCCGACTGATGTGCTGCCCACCTCTCAGGCCGCAGTCGCCTCATCTCCACAGGCGGTGGACATTTCTGTTCACCTTGCCTCTTCACCCCTGGCCGGGTCAATAATCAACATCGACTCCTCCTCTAGCATGACCACTTCCCCTTCCTCTGCTGCTGCCATGTCACCCATTACCTCCCTGCCTCTGGCAACAATAGTATCGCATGTTCCCCTTTCCACTGTGCCCGAGGCTATTACACGGCACCTGCAGAGTCTTCCCCCCGAGCTCTCACAAATCCTAATGGACCCTGCTCTCCAGGCGGCCCTTGCCCAAGCCCTCGCAACAGCTCATCCTTCACAACCACCAACAGGTCCACCGGCCATGGAGGCCACAATGCAGATTTTCAAAGAGTTGGAGGAGCTGGAACAGGAGGCTTTGAAGCCTATTGAGGAAGAGGCCGATGAATACTACGAGCAACCCGAATATGAGCACAAAACCATCGCCAAGGAAATTATTTGGGTTTTCGATGAAGACATTGAAGAAGAGTTGGCTCAGCAGCCAAAGGATGTTGGGGAGGAGGCAGAACAGTCGCCACATGGTGAAGGGGGACAGCCACAAGAAGAGCAACCCAAAAAGGATATCATCGAGGCCGAGTCCCATATTGTGAAGAGCCCTGAGGCCGAGGCTGTTGAAGAAAAGAAAGAAGAAGAGGTGGCAAGAGAAGAAGATCCCACCCGGATGTTGTCTACCAAGGCACCCGCTAAACGCCTCATGTTTTATCGTGACTCTGACGAAGAGGAGGAAGAGCTTCAAAAGGAAAAGGGGGCAGAAGTTTTTCCTCTAACTAAAAAGGGTGAAGGCAACCATGATGCACCCAAGGACAAATCTATCATGCCCTATTGGCTGGAGAAGCAGCTTGAAAAGACTACTCCTGTTCTGAGCGACCCGAGGTCGAGATTGGAAGCCATCTTGGCTCGATCCCTGACCATAAAAAAGAAGGAGAAGAAGCCTAAGGTCTGTTCTAAGATAACCATGGATGCTTCTGGCTCCTAGGCAGCACAAGTAGCAATGCCAACTGTTGGCCAGGCTGAAGTAAGCTACAATATCTCCACGATCGACCTAGGGACAACAACTAGGGAACAGAAGGTTGAATATCTGCAGGAGTCAGTGGCCACGATGGTGCATCTAATCAAACAGGACAAGGTCACCAAGGATGAGCTCAAGGCGCAGGTTGCTGCCCTGACCGATTATATTCAGCAGTGGTCCTCAGTGGATGACCTGCCCACTACCTCTACAGCCACACCGTAGTTACTCTCCAAGGAGCAGATAGATAAGTTAGAGAGGAGGTAGAACTTGGAGAAGACCATAGAGGATTGGTTCCAACAGGTCATAAGCATCAGAAACAAGGGGATCAGCTTGGCTGTGCAGATAGCCAACAAGTTCCTTGACCTGGTCCAATCCCTGGAGGGCACAAAGAAACTCTACACCAACTTCCCTACGATCTACGACTCCGCCTTCCCGAAGGTTGAAGCCATCCTTCAAATGCCAGAAAGCACGTGGGAAGAAAAGTTAGAGCTAAAGAAGGAAGATCACTGGTTGGGTGACATATGGCGCAGAGACCTTGTCAATCGGAAGGAGAGGATGGAGCAAATCCAGAGTAGGGTGGATCCAGACATCACATGGATTAGAGAAATCTTGGCAGAATGTGCCGAATACCTCAAGCTGATGACGGGCCATGATATGCCCACGGTACGATTGGACGCCGAAAAGATCAGGCCATACTTTGAGGAAAAAATGAAGGATGGGACAGCTGGAGATATCACAATGGACTTCCTAAGTTTTGCTGCCCGTGCCTTCGATTGATCAGAGCTGTTCAAGGACCAGGGCTCAAAATATGATGAAGATTGGAAGCAGCTAGAGGAGAACGCCAAAGAATGGAGCTATCAGGTGTTGAGATGTGAAGTCCTCGAGATCGACAAACTCTAGGCCATAATCCTCAAGTACGTAGAGCATGCAGCCTCTGAGGAGTGAGAAGATAGCCTAACCAAGGAAGAAGACCTCCTGGAAGAGTAGCTACAGCCAAGAAAACAATAATTAGCCAACATATAACTGCTTTCATGCTAAGAACTCCTTTTTGAAGATCCAACTTCATGCTTCGCATCCACACTTTGTATTTCTGTAAGGCCGCCTTGTGATTCCAGCAAATCACATCAAACTACTGAGGTATCTAAGCATCGTCATGACCTGACATCCGAGAGACCTTGGGATAGTGTTCTGCAATTCAATTGTGGGAAATTGTCTTTCAAGAGAGGTAGTGTGCCTATGCACTGCCTGTGTTGAGAAGTGCATAAAAACACCATCAATAGATACCACCTTAGAATGGTTTTCCTCATTACTGAATAGTGCAATTAGTTCATTCAATGGAGTTTTTAAGGAATTTATAAACCATTTCCAAGTGCACATCCCTCCTAAGATGGCCTTAGGTGATTTGATGAGATGTAAGAAAAAGGATGATGAAAAGATTACTAACTTTATTTCATGCTACCAATCACTTTATTTCCAAATTGATGTAAAGATTTGCAACCCTCACCTTCAAAGGATGTTCATTGATAACTTGCAAGCTAAGATACAAGATAAGCTTACTATGATGAATTTCCCCTCCTTTGTACACTTGTGTACTACCCTTCATGAATACAAAAACTCGATTAGAGGTTGTGACACAAAATCCACTTCTAGCTATCCTAAGAAGTACAAATCCACAAACCAAAATATTTATCAACCTTTTAGAAAATAGAATAAAGGATTTCTTCAACTAAATCTCTCTCAAAAAAACTAATCAACATTTTGATACCCAGGTGCTGTTATAATGAAGATGAATCCTTTTGAATTTGGGGATTTGGCTAAGGAATTCACTCGCTTACCTGATACCCTCCATAATATAATTCCACAAATTTAAAAACAAAAAATGATCACCTTTCCTCCCATTAAAACTCTTGATCCTAATAATCCTTTACCTTTAAACTTTAGATTAAATTCTTATTTCCATTATCAACAACAAAATGGACATGACATGTAACATTATAAGCGTCTTAAATATCTTGTGCAAGACCTCATTTATTCTAGTCAACTTTCAATTTGAGGTGTTAATGATCAAGGAAATAAGTTAGTTGCCCCTCCCAACAAAAACTTGCAAATATTTACCAACCCTATGCCAAAACAAAATATTTCATTTGTCAAAGCTAGTGAAACTAGAAAGAATGATGTGATGAATGTTGACACAGATGATGACAACATGGATACTACTAAAAAAGATCTTATGGATACTAGTCCTATGGATATGGATACTATTAAAAAGGTTTTAATTGCATTGATTGAAACTCAACCTCATATGGACTGAACTAAAAATCCTCTCAACATTGCTTTCTCATCTACGAATATTATTTGAAATCCACCAGATGGTCCTCTTTGCATAGTGAGCCAAATCAATGCCAAGCCCACAAATGGGATATTAATTAATCCTATCTATTGAGATATTTTTATCACTGAAGAATTCTTACTCATGCATGAACGCTGCAAAGAAACATATGATAAACTAAGAGCATGGATAAAGGTGAATAATGATTTCACTTGCCCTATGATGTAATCAATCACCCTTCATTTACAAATGGGACCAAAAAAATTAGATGTTTCATTCTCCATTATCTTGACATGAGATCAATTTTGTGTGAAGCTTTGTTACCCATGGCTACACCCCATGGAATTTGTCTCATTAATCATGCATAAATGCTTAAATTTTCCCTTTTCTAATGAAATCATTATAGTGCACCATAGTGGCTTTAATCCTTTGTCTTCCCAAGGGAGCTTTTCATTAGATTCATTTTGACCTAAGCCTATGGAACCTATTAAACCTTTTGAAGATTTATTTTTCAAATCCTATTAAAATTTCAAGTAAAAATGCATATCAAAACTATCTTACAAACATGCCTCAACCTATGATTGAGGCTACCATCCTTGATGAAATCATGATCAAACCTAAAGAAATTCCAAACAACCAAGACCAACCTAAGATAGATCCTTTTCCTATTTACTATAGAAGAGCAAGAGATAATGAAAAAAAATCTCGTCACTCCTAAAATAAAGTAGGTTTACAAAGCTAAAAATAAAGTGGTTGAACAACCTTCCATGGTTCCTTTTGTTCCTCCCCTTAGGGAAGAAAAAAAACCTATGGTTGATAAACCAACTCCTATATAAACATAACTTGAAAATCATACTAAAATAAATATAAATGCTAGAGAGTGTATGTGTAGACGTCGTGCTCTTGTCTAAAAGTTAAACAAATAAAATTAAAATCCAAACTTGACTATTCAGCAATACACAATGAGTCTCCCTCTTCACCGCAACAAAAGGATCCTATACTATGAAAGGAGCTAAATCCTTCTTTATAAATTATCATTTGACTTCCCGTTGTGATCAAATTAGATGATGAGGATGATGTTGCTAGAATTGATGAAGAAGTGCATAATGGATTGAATACATTATTTTCTTCTTATATGAGCTTAAACGGTAATTCCCCTAGGAAGAGTGTTGAACCTAGTGATAACCCTAGTTCAACACTTTCTATTGTCTATTTGCCTAGTTTTACTCCTATATACGATAAAAAAGATTGGGATGTGGATGACTTGCTAATAAGTTGAGTTGCATATGCCTTACTTGTGTTTTGCATTATTTTCCTTTCATGTTTTGTATGTGGTTGCATGTGTGTAATGTGATCCCCATACTATTCTATTTGATGTCTCTCTCTTTGTGACATTCCTCTATTTGTATCTACATTCTTCTCTATGTAATAAACCTTTTATTGTGTTTTCCTTTAGGGGGTGACACAAGCCGTTAAGATATTCATGTCTCTTCCATGTTGACTCAAAAGACTTTTTTTTATCTTTTGTCTCATTTTTTCCCTTTTGGGGATGATGCAAGGTTTTGAGATATTCATGTCTCTTTCACATTGACCAGAAAGGTTTTTCTTTGTTTTCACTATCTTTATTTCATTCTTCCTATGCCATGAGTATTTGGGTAATGATGATAGTTCAAAGCTCTCCTAAAAACATTGTAGCAAGAACATACTGAACCTGAATCCAAAGATCCCTCATGTATTTGGAATTTTATTTTGGTTGAAACCTCTCTTCTCTTTTTCATGACATAGAATTATTCGGAAACATATGACTTTGCATAGGGATTTCTGAGTAAGATCTCATGTAATTTTTATTGTTAGGATTTAACATTTTCTACTTTAAAGTAATTGTTCACAGTTTGGTGTTTAGCAATTTCTTTAAAGTGGGGGCATACATTGACATTATTCTTTTGCATTTCATGTTTCATTGTGTAGTATTATTACTTCATGCAATGTGTCTTTCTCTTTGTGGTGACATTGGGTGTGATGTCCCTCAAGAGCATGATCTCTCTTAGCATATTATATTCCTCTTAGTGGCTTGATGTGACACACTGCATCACCTAAGTTGTGAATCTTCTATTCTTTGATTGGTCCTCTCTTGAGACATTAGGCATAATGTTCCCTGAGTTAAGACCTTACATGAACTAAGCAAGACTCCTTTGAACATACCTTACACTGTTTTTCATTTTTGGTTATATGGCCACCTTGCATAACACACTTTTACTCGCCTCTAGAGCCATCTTGTTTTTTCATGAGTATCAAGCATATGAAGCTTTGCTTACTTCATGAAGCTCGAAGTTCATTGTTCTATTGCACCTTATCAAAGTTATCAAGAGGTATAGCTTCGATTTGGTTGAACAAGAATTTCAACTTAGGTGTGACTTTCCTATGAAGTGTTTTCACCTTATTCATTTTCATTTTCAGCATTTGTGAAGGTTTTCAATTTTGGGTGCACCTGTGCTTGAGGAGAATTATCAAAAAGGTGTGCAATTCGCCATGTTGTGGTTGCACAACTTTCATCGCAATTGTGGGTGCACCCGTGCTTGAGGAGAATTATCAAAAAGGTGTGAAATTTGCCATGTTTTGGGAGAAAGTTCAAGACACATGTTGACTCGTTGGGCATTCTCTTGGGAGCTATATTCATGAGCTCGAAGTTTTCCACCTAGTTGATATGTCACCTCTTTGCAATGGGTAGTTTGCATCTCCTATGGAGTAATATGTTTTAGGAGTTTGTCGGAGTTGGATGGACTTCTCCTTTTCTTGATTTTTGTGATGAATTTGTAAGTCACTTCCTCAAGATGATGTGATCAATCAACAAGAAATCTTTCTAGGCTATTTTTTCTAGGATTTGATCATCTATGAGCCTCTATCTTTGATAAATATCTAAGAGACATTAATGCAACAACTTAGAATTAATGAATGAAGATCCTTGTCGCCTATTAATGAAAGATCCATGATTAGATTATGAGCTATCACTTGATGGCATCTAACAGTAATTACTTCTATGTTAAGGCAATGCTCTCATCTTTTCACAACTATAAAAGGAGGGAAATGACACAATGAAGGGTTGGATTCCAAGTCATTGTTTCTTGGCTAAGAAAAATTTCTTTAGTTTTCTTAGGGATTTTTAGAATTGTTTTTAGAAACAAGTTACAAACTACTTTACATTGGCATGTTTTATCTATTATAGTTTAAGCTATTGTCATCTTGGCATCCAACCTTTGTTTCAAAGTTCATTTGATATTGAAAAACACAGACTATTGAGGAGAATTTGTTGATATTGTGCATGTATGACCTTTTTCAAGCTTGTTTTATATATATTATCATTCTCAATGAATCACTATGTCTTGCAAGCTAGATCTAGATAGTTTAAATAGTGGATTTCTATGTTGTATGCTTGTATGGTAGAGTAGTAGCTTAGGAAAACTGGACTATGTCATTGGACTTCTCTATTTTTCTGAAAGTTGTTATTTTATTGTACTATGTTGTATTAGGAGGAAGATTTCACATGATTTCTAAGATATTATTCTCATAATTGTAAGAATTCTTTATGTTGGATTGGACCTTAATGGACACTGCCTACAGAAAGATTTGAAAGTCTACAGTATACTTGAAGTTAGCCTTTTTTGTTCATTCTCTTTGTAACAATGAAGGATTGTGGTGTTCTTTGTTTATTTATATCACTAATAGGAATTATTTGGGTTTGAAATGTGGGTAGATGTAGGATCATCATGGGAAAAAAAAGCCCTTAAGTGGAAAAAAATTCAAAAAAATCAAAGTTAGGCAACTTGACGTAAAAATTTGAATAAGTTATCTATATTATTTCAAAAATATGTAAGAATACAATCTATAGAAAATTGAATGTAGTTTCTAAACTACTAGGTTTATTTTAAAAGAAAAAATTTGGTAAAATTTTGAAATTTCAATGTAGTAGTACTTAAATTTTAGGGGAAAATAAGTAGGTGTTTGTCTAACCACCCTAACCACAATAAAATGATAATATTTTTTTATCATATTTTAGACATAAGTAGACGACTCATGTTTAGATGTGATGCATAATTTTTTGTAATTTTTTTCCAAGTAAATAAATAATTATGAATTTTTTATTACAACTTTTAAAAAATGTAAGAACTCACATGTCTGACCACCTTAACTTCGTCAAAACTTCATGAAATTCATTTTTTCTTTTTTTAGTCCTATAGTATACAAAGCAGAAAATGTGATGCATGTTTTGGATTCCAAAAATGTGATACCACTTGAAAGCTATAGATGTTTTTAATCAACCTATCAATCAAGACTTTAGTCGTAATTTAAATAGAAAATGAATAATAATGATTTATTAAATTCAAATTAAATCATAATTTATATTGGTGGAAAGTTGAGAATATCCTTTAAAAACCCTTTTCATTTCATCAATTTTGGGTAAAAAAAAGTTGTTAGACACATACCCTACAAATACCCATCATATCGCCACTTTTTGGGCCCATCATGATCCTGCACATACCCATGTTGTAAAAGCTTTGGCACATTTCCCTTTGTGTTTTATGTTTACATTTCCTTCTTCCCTTATCTAAAAACCCCCAAAGAAGAGCCAAATTTCTATAAATAATCCCAAAGGTATTCAATGAGATGCAATTTGTCCCCCACTCACTGAATTTCCCATAAGACTATCGAAGAGGCACAAGCCTTGATGATCAACAGTTCTTTTTATGGCACACCTGGTGGGACAAGAAGTTTTCCAAATACCTAATTAGAAGTCAAAAATGTTTCTTGAATTAGGCTAAGGAAGGAAACTGGAAGTCTCATGCCCAGAGTCCAAACAGGAGTGTCTTCAAGTGGTCACTTCAAGTACTCTCAGTTACCTGCCTCGACCCTGAGGAGGAGAAAACTTACAGGTTTTGTGGTATAGGAGCACCTTGACAAAGTTATGCCTCCATGTGGAAAATCTTGAAATTTGATTCAATATTATTATCTTAACACTGTAAGGAGGTCTTATAAGTCAGTTTTCTTATGTTTAGGTTATTAGAATGCTTAAGGTTTAAGTCCTATGTCCATTTTTGAAAAGTTGTCATTATTTGCAAACATTGCACAAATGCAAAAAATTTGTAAAAATGTAAAAACTTGCAAAAAAAAGTGGAATTAGAATAGTCACCTTTTTCAAATTCATTAGGAATTAGTTAGAAGGTGATGTATCAGTTTGAGATTCCTTTAAAAAGGGCCTTTTGTATGTTTGGGAGTCTATGGGTGGTTGAAAATTCGAAATAGAATAAAGAAAGCACTGTATTTGTATTATTTTCTTCAGATTTCTGAGTTTTTTTTGTAGGGTATGACCTAGTACATGAAGGAGTAAAATTCCTTTTGATTACAAGTTAAAGTATATTCAATCACCTTGACCATCCTTTTTGTTTCATTCAAATTGAAGTTAAATCGAGTTAGATATTGCCATTTTTCTAAATATTGTCAAAAACCCTGTTAGGGTAAACAATATATAATGAAAATCATGTTTCTTAGTTTTGTACTGTTAAAATATCTTGAAATTTTGTGGGAAAAATTTTTGGTGAGTACTCTTAATGATTCCAAGGTAGTAGAGTTTTTTAGCTGAATTTTGGGGTTGATCTCATGATGCCCTTGGTCTGTAACTTCTGTGTGCAAACTAGTAATCAATGGACAGTGAGGACATTAAAGCACTTTGTTTTTGTATTTAGTGTCCTCTTTTGGTAATAGAATTTGTAAGAGTTGAATGGTGAATTATGAGCCCTTTCTTATCATGGTTTGGTGAATTTATGAGTTGGAATCCATGGTTTTATTGACTCTCCTATTGTTGTTAGTTTGGGGATAGCCCTATTTGGTACAATATTTGCATAGTTGTTACTTTTCATCTCGAAGGGAAAGGAAATAATTTTAAGATTATTTAATTAGATTTTTTTGCATGCCTTTGAACCAAGTTGAGAATCGAGATAGTTTTTATTGTTGCATGAGTAAGACTGAATGAAAATTGTAGGCCTAAAAGTTGATTAGGAAAGGCTATTCTTGGGAGCTATATTTTGTGAGTTGGTTAAGTTGATGTCAAATGTTTGGGTCAATAAATTTAATATTTATTCAGCTATTTGAAGAATCAACAAGTGGATTATTGCCTTGATCTTAGTTTTTGTGAGTTGTTACAAGGATTTATGAAGAGAAAAGTGAATTGGTGATGAGAAAACAAAAAAGGAATGTTTTGAGATTTGTCAAATGCAATTGAGTGAGGTTGTTTCTTTCTTTGCATTGCATCAAAATGGTATCAAAGCTAGAAGGCTTTGGGAATAGAGATTCGGTGTTGTGTTTGTGTGTTGTGGTTTGTGTAGGTTAAGAACCTAGTTGTTGCCAAGCGAAGGAAGAGAAAGTTTAGAGAGAGTAAAGCAAGGAGAGACTTTCTTGTGAAGATGGATATTTTGAGAAGGAATTTGTAGGTAGGGGAAGAGAGGAAAAAGAAGAGAAAAGATAAGATTGAAAGAGAAATAGAAGAAATAAAGTAAGAGATGAGAAGGATGGTAAAAGAGTTCCAAGAGTCTATGATGAAGATGGAGTAGATGATTAAGTAGATGACAATTTGGTGTTTGATAATTAAAAGGAAAGTGGTATGGCCCATTCAAAAGATAGCAAAAAGAAGAAGACAAATGAAGAGGATAGAAGAAGAGAAACAATTTGAGAGTGTTGAAGAGGGATTCAAAGATGAAGATATTCCCAAGCATGAAAATGAAGATGAAGGAGAAACAAAGATGAAGGATCTAATTTTAGAGGGAGAAGACCTTGAGTTGGTGAAAAAATTGAATGAAGAGATGATCAAAGATGAGTTGATCTTGAATACTTACAAAGAGATGAATAAAGATTGAGGTATTGTGGTAGGATTACTATGTTATTTCTTTATTGTGCTAATTTTTTAAATAGGAAACAATCTAAAGATCAAGATGAAACAAGGACAATATGTTGAGGTCAAAGTTTGAGAGAATCAAAGCATAAAGAAACTGATTCTAGAAGGCAAGCAAGATAGAGGACTGATTTGCACATGGACAAGTTCAAGCCTACAGTAAAAAAGAAGGTGATTAAGAGCAAGGTACATCAAAGGTAGAGCATACAAAGAATGTAGATTTGTTGAAAATTTCAAAATCAAGAGGACTTGAATTTTTTTTGGTTGGGAGTATGGTGCATGAGAACCTTGAAAATGTTATGCCTCCATGTGGAAAATCTTGAAATTTGATTCAATTTTATTGTATCCACACTATAAGGTCTTATAATTCATTTTCCTATGTTTAGGTCATTAGAACGTTTAAGGTTTAGGTCCTATGTCCATTTTTGAAAAGTTGTATAAGAGAGCTCTACATGAGACAATGAGTGACTAACACCAGATTCCATAAAACATGGAAAATGATCTACGTGACTACTTGACCTCAGATTTCCATGGCATTCATGTTATATTTGGAGGCCTTTAACCCAAATATCGCAGTCATGATAACCTTTATGGGAGGGGATATCTTGCCCGATGCATACAAGGTGGGGGTGTACACAAAAAATAATCTAATCAATGAAAGAAAGTTTTTGCCACAGCCCCCAATGGAAGTCTTTGCAAAAATATCTAATGGTCCAAAGGGACAAGCCAATTCAAGCACTCCTACAACACAATTAACATTGGTCACCTGAAATTATATGAACATGCATCCCACCACTCAAGCAAGTGCACTAGGATTTTCTTAAATGGCAGAAAATATCAATGACATGAAGGATCTAATGCAGAATTTCACTAATGAGTTGGTCATTATCAAGTGACAAAAGGAAATGCCCCCAAAGAAAACCACACAAATATATGGTGGGGGGAATCTATCTTATCAATAGAATCCATATCAAGCATTCTCCAAAGGAGGAGGCCGACAAATGACATCCACAAACTATATAGTTATGGTTACCATGCCATTACAGATAGTCAAGGATGGCTTGAATAAAGAGCTACTCCTGAGAAAAACAATTTGGTGAAAGATGAGAATGTTTGGTGTTTTTCGTGCAAGGATAGTCATATGCCCCAAAATTTCCTAAAGGGGAATATGTAATAGAGGGTAGTGGAACAAAGAAGCAAGGGAATTCTCTTGAATGTAGATTAGTATGAATCATCCGAAATGGAAAATGTGTGTTTCAAAACACAAACGAAAGGGATGTCTCTAGATTAGGAGCTAGACATAGTGCCCGATCAATCTTTATTCTTATCGTTAGAAGAGGAAGAGGTGTTTGCAAATGAAACTCCGATGACTAGTGTTCCACAAGTACAGTCGGATTACAACAAAATATCAAAAAGAAGGATCATGGGAGAGTATGCACAACAATATTTGCTACATCCTCCACCATGTCAATCATTCCCATAGGAAAAATTGGCTTCATCACCTATTGTTTGGCCTCTTCCACAACTGCACAATGTGTCATTGGTAGAGGCTCAGATGACTAAAACACCAAGCCCAGTTGCATTGAAACAATTTATTTTGAAGTTAAGAGAAATACAACCATTTAAGCCCAAGGACCAAATAGTCAAGATGCTTAACATGGTGGAGCAACTAAAAAATGAACCTTCCCATGTATCACTGTAGGACGTCATATCAATTCTTAAACAAAAAAAATTGCTTCAAGAAGCGTTAAAAGAAGAATAAAAAAGCCCACGAGAAGATGTAATTCAACAAGACAATCAAAGAGGAGATAAAATATTTGTGTTACCCCCTTAAGCTCCAAAATAAATAGCTTATGCTAATGATGTTGGCAACACAAAAGAGAAAGAGGTAATCAAAACAAATTCCACACTTTTCTTCTTAACACTTATAGTGGGAGATAAACTGCTGCATAATAATATGATTGATTCAAGGGCTAGCACCACTATTATGCCAAAAAAAGTGGCAGATGCTTTGAAGCTTAAGTATGAGCCTCTTGAAAAGGGAATCATGCAACTAGAATGGAAGGAGGTTTTGTCCATTGGTTAGACAAAGGATTTGTATCTGACTCTTTTCTCTTGCCCAAGC
The DNA here is from genome assembly GCA_007258455.2 of Sequoia sempervirens. Lineage (NCBI taxonomy): Eukaryota > Viridiplantae > Streptophyta > Pinopsida > Cupressales > Cupressaceae > Sequoia > Sequoia sempervirens. Next base: position 795,316,497 of record VDFB02271358.1, read on the forward strand.
CAAATAGCCACACAAGTAGTAGTGATAGACATTCGACTAGTCTTCAGAATGTGTCTATCAAGATATTTCACCACTAGGCTTGGAAAATACCTAGCACTTGACTAGACCCACCTAATATTGAGAACCAAGCACGGGGAAAAGATGAAGATCATATCTAAATCCTTGCATCTCAAACATATTGTGGATGTTGCAAACCTATTCTTTAGGGATGCATATACCTCTATTCCCAAGAAAGAGAGATACCGTGTGGAAATCCTAGAAGAAGAGGAAGCTACAAGCAAGCAAACTTCTGAAGAAGAGGTGTTGCTCAACCAATTCACCAGTTCTGATCCATTTGGTAACTTCCATGAGATAGGGATGGGTACCTATGTAATTTTCAATGGTGATAAAGCTTTTCCAAAAATGATCAAGCATCAGGATAAGTCTGATGACCCAAATGATTATCATTTATGGACATTATATTTTTATGGTGCCAAATGAAAAGTTGTTTCTGGAGTAGGTGTCTAGTTAGTATCTCTAACAGGGTCATATCCCTACAGGTCCTATCATTTTTAGTTCTTATGCTCAAAAAATGAGGCTAAATATGAAGCTCTAGCTCACAAGTTGATTCTAGTGGAGCAAGTAGGCATGAGGAGGATACAAGCTTTCAAGGATTCAAAACTAGTGATAAAACAAATCCATGGACAAGTGACTATAAAGAATACAAGGATGAAATCTTACTCACATAGGATATGGGATCTCATAATTAGTTTTGAAGCCTTCAACATACAAGTAATTCCCTGGTCACAAAATAGTATTGTTGATTAGATTGTTCTAGACGGTCCACAATTTGAACCAGTTTCCAATCTGATGAAGCAAAGTGTGGTGCAAATTATTTTCTGACCCTTAATTCCTAATGATAAAAAAAATTGGAAAATTTTGGGTGATGACATTTCAAAAACTTCCAACTATCCACCACCAAAGATGGACTTTCCTGAAGACACAAGGAATGGCAAAAAAAGATTCTCTTAAGATTCAGGGGGTGATATAGAACTTGACATTAGAAGTGACCAAAAACTAAAGGATGGAAGGGGAGACCCTTCCAAGTTAAGAAAAGGCTAAAGGACCTATGCTTTAGATATGGTGTATGTTGACCTCCAAGGTGTGCTTACACTCCAACTAGAAGACCTTTCTCTCTGTCTTCACTCATGAACCTGATGGCTACAAGGTTCCAAACTGACTTAGATCATTAACTAAGCCTCCTTTAACTCTGTCACAAGAGTTACTATCCTTGTGCTTACCTTAGAGGCTTCAACACTCTTTAAAGTTGTTGTCTCCTTCACAACTACCACTTGAAATTTCAATCTTTCACCCTACACCTAGAAGAGTCTAGATGCCAATCTCATTGCCTAACTTGAACACTTTGCAGGGGCTTTGAGAATACTGTCCTCATGCTTTTGGCATCCTTGAAGCTCCATCTTGCTTGTTGTGTAGCCATCAAACTACCCGATTTCATGACTTTTCCTTTGGAAGGGGCTAATCCTTATAGCCCTTACCAGTCCTATTTTTGCTTTTTTCTCTCAAACATGCCAAACAACCTATCAAACAAAATACACTTTCAGACACCCTTTTTAGGGTTTTAAATCTTGCAACAGATTTTTGGCCTTCTTCTCTTCCATACAGTGGATTCCTGAGTTCTTGGAGTGGAGGCCTAATTGCCCTAATTCCTAGGGTTTTGCTAATCACTTGCTTGCTTCTTACTCAAGAGAATTGTTCAAGCTTCCATCTCTCAAGTGTCCTTGTGTCTAATCACATTCCACCTGGATGTGTACTTTTTCCGTACAAATGTACCTTCCCCTACCTTGGTTCTTTGATTCTCACTCCCAATTCCCTAACCGAGCAGTCCTAGCTCGCCTAGGGTTTGGGCTTAAAACTCACTGCTTGATTCCTTGCCACTCCTATCTTTAAATATGCACAATAGGTTGGCTCCTCTCCAATATTCAACTAATCTCATGGGAACCCCGGGGTCAGTGTTTATGGGAGAGCCATTGAAGTTACACTACTCAAAACACTAATACCATGCCCTACTTCCTAATCTTTGAGATAGAAACAACAACTCAACCTCAATACACCTTGAATACCAGAAGGATCTTACTTAAATCTATGTAATGAACACAACAATGAGAAATATGTAATCATGATGCCCTATTTAATCACTTTTCCTCAAGAACTCACGGATGACACAGGGAAACACAGGAGCTCTGCCAAAAGAGGAATAAAATCACCTTATTAACCTGATCTATAGATATAAAACACTAACACCACCGAGGTAAATCTCCTATACAACTAAAATACCTTAACTACACTGTCAAAAACAAATACCATGCTGTTTCAACGTACATAACGCCTATACTAACTCTATTTGCAAAACACATAGTGATTTCAGTGAAACCCTCTATATCTCCAAACTTTGAACTTGAAATAGTAAATACACACCAAGAAACTTAAATACCAAATGAAAACTACTCTATACTACCCTATAACTATAAACACGGTATTAAATCAACATATTCAGCGCCTTTAAGTTCAGTGTTTCTCAAAGTTCACGGGCAGATACAGGAAATTGTAGAATTTTGTTCACTGTTTTTCTATTCACACTAAAACTTGATTACAAAAATACAACTCCTTTCTTTCTACTAGCCATCATTCCATTTGGGACGCTCTTTTCAAGTTTGAAGGTAGATTGGTCACTCCATATCCCTAATTTCAAGGGATTCCACTCCATTCTAGCTGCATGCAATCATGCAACTCTGCCTTGAACCTTAATTCTAGGACCTTAATCTCCTCAAGCTCGAACCAACAACTCCTTAACTGCTCAAGGCATCTCCAAACAATGATGATGTGGCTTTTAGTAGACTAAATGCTTTGAAACATAATATATGCTGCCCAAAGTTTAGTAAAGCCAAAATTTAACAACCTTGACAATCTAATGAACTTTAGTCCTAGAGACTAACTTAACACACCAATGCATGACCTTCTAAGGTCCAAAAAAAACACAAAGAAATCCTGATTTGGCCAAGATCAAGTACAAGCCAAAATTGTGCAAGCCAAAATGGAGGTCAACCTAGATGCTCCTGCACCATCCTCCCCAAAACAGAAAATTCAATCCACCCTTGGATTGAGCAAGTTAGGATCAATTCCCAACTTCTTAAACTCTGCCTCCTTGATCTATATTGCATCTGAATTAGGTTGTCCATGCCTCTTGATCAGGTGTTCTTTGTACTCCTTGGTCCTAGTCTTCTTGTAGACCCTTGTGTCCAAGATTTGATCAGCTTGTTTGACTATGACAGGGGGCAGTTTGAGTTCTCCTACATCTTGACTGACTTCATGGAGTGTCTAATCCAAATCTTGTGGTGGTCCTTTGTAATGCATAAGGTCTGCAACATTGAAAACAGGGGATAGTACACTGCCATCTGGTAATTGCACTTTGACTGCATTGTTGCCATATTTCTCCAAGATAGGATAGGGACCTATCCTCTTCATTTGCAGCTTGTGAGGGGCTCCCTTCTGCAATCTATCCTTGTTTAAATGCACCATCACTAGGTCACCAACATTAAACTGAACCTCTCTCCTATGCTCATCCACTTTGGTTTTATGTTTCATGGTATCTCTGTCAAGTTTTTTCTGACTGTCTCATGAATTTCCTGCATTGCATAAGCAAAATCATCTGCATAGCCACTTCCTTTGACTCCATCCTTCAATTCCCTCAGCTCATAAACACCTCTAGGGTGCAGTCCATAAAAAATCTCAAAGGGACTCTTCCCTGTGGATCTATTCATTGTATCATTATATGCATATTCAGCCTGCCCAATAATCTAATCCCATTGTTGACCATACTCCTTGGTCAAGCATCTCAAGAGGTTTCCAAGTGTCCTATTCACAACTTCAGTTTGACCATCAGTTTGGGGATGGTATGCAGATCCAAAGGACAGATTGGTGCCCATTCTTTGCCAAAGAGTCTTCCAAAAATGACTCATAAACGTGGTATGCCTATCTGAGACAATGTTGATTGGTAAGCCATGAATTCTGACTCTCTTTGAAGAAAAGAGAGGCTATTTGACTGGCATCATTGGTTGTTTTGCAAGGTATAAAGTGAGCCATTTTGCTGAATCTATCAACAACAACATAAACACTGTCCATACCTTGCCTTGTATTGGGTAAACCAACTACAAAGTCCATGCTCAAGCATTCCCATGGCCTAGAAGGGATTGGCAGTGGCTGGTATAAGCCTGCATTTGAGGAAGTGCCTTTTGCCTTTTGACATACCACACAACTCTCTACATATTTCCTGACATCTAGATTCATCTTAGGCCAAAAATAAAACCTCTGGACAAGTCTTGAGTTTTAGTGATTCCAAAATGACCACTTAATGCACCATTATGCTTTTCTTGAATTAAATTCTCTCTAATAGAACCTCTAGGAACACAAAGCTGATTCCCTTTAAACAACAAATCACTTTGGAAGGTGTATTCAGCATACTTGCTATGGAAATGATTCTTAAACTCAAGGCATACCTTATAAATTTCTGCAAAGTCTTCATCATCTACATATAGATCTTTGAAGTGATCTATTCCCATGCTCTTCAACTGGATTTCTTGAATGGTAAGAACTCTCCTGCTCAATGCATCAGCCACTTTATTGAGAGCTCCTTTCTTGTGCTTGATGTTGAAGGTGTCGGCTTGCAAGTACTCCACCCATTTCATGTGCCTGTGACTCAACTTCTCTTGTGAATTCAGAAAACTGAGTGCTTGATTGTCTGAGTACACAATGAATTCTTTGGGAAGCAAGTAGTGCCTCCACTTCCTTAGTGCTTGGACCAATGCATACATTTCAAGGTCATAAGAAGAGTACTTCTTCTTGGCTTCACTTAGCTTCTCAGAATGAAAAGCCACCGGTCTGCCCTCTTGGCTGAGAACAGCTCCAATTGCTACATTGCTTGCATCACACTCAATGGTGAATAGCTTCTCAAAGCTTGGCAACACCAAAATAGGTTGGGTAGCTATCTTTTCCTTCAGCAACTCAAAACTCTTGTTAGCTTGCTCATTCCACACAAACTTAGTTTTCATGCCTCCTTTAATGGTATCCAACATAGGAGCACAAATTGCACTAAATTGTTTGATGAATTTCCTATAATACTGAGCAAGACCATGGAAGCTTCTTACCTATGTTGCTATCTTTGGAGTAGGCCAATTAAGAATGGCTTCTACCTTGCTGCTGTCCATCTTCAAATTGCCATGTGATAGCACAAAACCAAGGTACACCAGCTCTGTTTTGATGAACTCACACTTTTCCAGATTAATCATCAGCTTCTCCTCCTGTAGCTTCTTAAAAATCAACTCAATGTGTTGGAGGTGCTCTTCTCTTGTTTTGCTATAGATTAGTATATCATCAAGATACACTACTACAAACTTGCCAATATAGTCCTTGAGGATTTCATTCATGAGCCTCATGAATGTGGAGGGGGCATTAGATAATCCAAATGGCATAACTAGCCACTCATAAAGACCCTCATTGGTTTTGAAGGCTATTTTCCACTCATCACCCTCATGTATTCTAATTTGGTGGTAACCACTCTTTAAATCTATCTTGGTATAGTACCTAGCTTCACCTAGACAGTCCATGAGATCTTCAATCCTAGGGATAGGGAACCTATACCTAATGGTTATCTTGTTTATTGCCCTAGAATCAGTGCAATGCCTCCATTCTCCTCCTTTCTTAGGTGCTAAGACAGTGGGTACTGCACAAGGACTAATGCTTTTCCTAATAAGACCTTGGTCAAGTAATTCTTGAATCTGCCTAGCTATTTCCTCATTTTGCTAAGGTGTCATCTTGTAGGCTGCTTTGTTTGGAAGGGTGGCTCTTGGTATCAAGTCCATTCTATGACTTATGGCTCTTTTAGGAGGTAAGGTTTCTGGTTGACCACTACTTACAATGCTTTCATAGGTCTGCAACAAGTCTTGAATCTCCTTGGGTAACTCTTTCTTTTCAGCTGCCTTCTCTTTGCTTACTTCTCTTGGCTTGATCATTACTACATAGCCAACTCCTTCTCCTTCTTCTAAGGCCTTTAAGAACTCTTTTTCACCAGCTATAAGCAGCTTAGAACCTGCTGTCTACACCTCAGTATCTTCAAACAAAGATTGAATCTTGTAGGTTACATTGTCCTTCTTGAAGACATATGAATTCTTAGCTCCATCATGCACTGTTTGACGGTCAAATTGCCATGGCCTACCTAGGAGCAAGTGGCATGCATCCATAGGTAATACATCACATAATACCTTATCTTTATACTTGCCAATTGAAAACTCCACCCATGCTTGTTCATTCACCAAGACATGCTGACCCTTATTGAGCCATGTAACCTTGTAAGGGTTCTTGTGAGGTATCCTTGTCAATTTCAGTTTGTAGACTGCCTCCTCTGACATAATATTGTCAGTTGAACCTGAGTCTATTATGACCTTACACACCTTCCCCATCATTTTTCATTTTATCCTAAACAAAGATCTTCTTTGGCTTGGCTCTTCTTTGACTGGTTCTTTGATCAAAGTTCTTCTCATCATAAGATTCTCACCTTCCTCTGAGTTCAAGGGTACTTCTAATTGCTTATTTGCTATAGCTGTCTCATCTTGGATCAAATTAGTTCTCTTGTCTCCTCCATGAGAAGTGCTACCTTTCTCAGGACATCTATAGGCTGGGTGTCCCAGCTGGTTGCAATGATAGCATTTCATGTTGGTGAAGTAACTACCTCTTCCTTGTCCACCAGTTCTTCCTCTAGAGCTGAAACCTCTTCCTCTACCACCTCTACTAGAACTTCCCTCTTGTTGTTCAGAAAATCTGACTTCTCCTTGGGCTCTTTATTCTGAGCTTCTTCCACTATAACTTCCTCTTTGTCCTCTGCTGTCTTTCCCTTTACCTCTACCTTTGGGGTTTTGTTCTTGTTTCTTTTTTCCTTTCTCTTCTATTTTCAAAGCCATTTGATAGCATTGGCAAACTGTTTTGAAGTTTACCAAGCTCATATCTTCTTGGATAGACCACTTGAGTCCATTTAGGTACCTTGCTAACCTAATTCTCTCATCCTCAACCACCTTTGATCTAAGGCACAGTTTTTGAAACTCTTTTGTATATGTTTGAACATCCATGTCTTTTTGCCTCAAATTGTGTCTTCTCCTATGCAACTGGACTTCATAATCATAAGGGAGATAGGTCTGCCTTATCTTGGTTACCATCCCTTTCCATGAAACTATAGGACCTTTGCCTTCTTTTTCTCTTTCTGATTGTACAAACTTCCACCATGTGAGAGCTACTCCTCTCAACCTTGACTTAGCCACCTTTACCTTTTGTGCCTCTATTATGCCATCACACTCAAAGTGATTTTCAATGCTCTCAATCCAGTCCACAATTAAATCAGGGTCCATTTGTCCACTGAAAAGTGGCACACCATCCAATGCTTTACCACTCAAGGCCTGCAATGCCTTCAAGAATGGTTCCTCTGCAAGAACAGGATCAGGTGTTGGAGTTTCCTCCTCCAATTCCTCTTCTTTTTCCTTGGCTTCCTGTTCTTCTTTCTTATTTATCTTGTCCTTCACAATATCTGTTGTTTCTTGAATTTCATCCAGGAGTTTCTCCATCTGAGATATCCTTTCCCTAAGCAACCGGTTATCTTCCTCTTCCTCTTCTACCTTCTTTGCTAGCTCTGCATTTGTCACCATGGTTCCTTCCTCTAGTGTATTCTCTCCTACTGACTCAGTGGATTGGCTCACTAATCACAAGCCTTGAATCTAACTTAGCTCTGATACCAATATGGTGTATGTTGACCTCCAAGGTGTGCTTGCACTCCAACTAGAAGGCCTTTCTCTCTGTCTTCACTCATGAACCTGATGACTACAAGGTTCCAAACTGACTTAGATCATTAACTAAGCCTCCTTTAACTCTGTCACAAGAGTTACTATCCCTTTGCCTACCTTAGAGGCTTCAACACTCTTTAAATTTGTTGTCTCCCTCACAACTACCACTTGAAATTTCAATCTTTCACCCTACACCTAGAAGAGTCTAGATGCCAATCTCATTGCCTGACTTGAACACTTTGCAAGGGCTTTGAAAATACTATCCTCATGCTTCTTGCATCCTTGAAGCTCCATCTTTCTTCTTGTGTAGCCATCAAACTACCTGATTTCATGACTTTTCCTTTGGAAGGGGCTAATCCTTGTAGCCCTTACCAGTCCTATTTTTTCTTTTTTCTATCAAACCTACCAAACAACCTATCAAAAAAAATACACTTTCAGACACCCTTTTCAGGGTTTTAAATCTTTCAATAGATTTCTGGCCTTCTTCTGTTTCGTACAGTGGATTCCTGAGTTCTTGGAGTGGAGGCCTAATTGCCCTAATTCCTAGGGTTTTGTTGATCACTTGCTTGTTTCTTACTCAAGAGAATTGTTCAAGCTTCCATCTCTCAGGTGTCCTTGTGTCTAATCACATTCCACCTAGAAGTGTACTTTTTTTTTACAAATGTACCTTCCCTTGCCTTGGTTCTTTGATTCTCACTCCCAATTCCCTAACCGGGCAGTCCTAGCTCGCCTAGGGTTTGGGTTTAAAACTCACTACTTGATTCCTTTCCACTCCTATCTCTAAATATGCACAATAGGTTGGCTCCTCTCCCATATTCAACTAATCTCAGGGGAACCCCGGGGTCAGTGTTTATGGGAGAGCCATTGAAGTTACACTACTCAAAACACTAATACCACGCCCTACTTCCTAATCTTTGAGATAGAAACAACAACTCAACCTCAATACACCTTGAATACTAGAAGGATCTTACTTAAATCTATGTAATGAACACAACAATGAGAAATCTGTAATCACGATGCCCTATTTAATCACTATTCCTCAAGAACTCACAGATGACACAGGGAAACATAGGAGCTCTACCAAAATAGGAATAAAATCCCCTTATTAACCTGATCTATAGATATAAAACACTAACACCACTGAGGTAAATCTCCTATACAACTAAAATACCTTAACTACACTGTCAAAAACAAATACCATGCTGTTTCAACGTACATAACGCCTATACTAACTCTGTTTGCAAAACACACAGTGATTTCAGTGAAACCCTCTATATCTCCAAACTTTGAACTTGAAATAGTAAATACACACCAAGAAACTTAAATACCAAATGAAAACTACTCTATACTACCCTATAACTATAAACACAATATTAAATCAACATATTCAGCGCCTTTAAGTTCAGTGTTTCTCAAAGTTCACGGGCAGATACAGGAAATTGCATAATTTTGTTCACTGTTTTTCTATTCACACTAAAACTTGATTACAAAAATACAACTCCTTTCTTTCTACTAGCCATCATTCCATTTGGGATGCTCTTTTCAAGTTTGAAAGGAGATTGGTCGCTCCATATCCCTGATTTCAAGGGATTCCACTCCATTCTAGTTGTATGCAAACTAACAAGTTCCACATGCAATCATGCAACTCTGCCTTGAACCTTAATTCTAGGACCTTAATCTCCTCAAGCTCGAACCAACAGCTCCTTAACTGCTCAAGGCATCTCCAAACAATGATGATGTGGCTTTTAGTAGACTAAATGCTTTGAAACATAATATATGCTGCCCAAAGTTTAGTAAAGCCAAAATTTAACAACCTTGACAATCTAATGAACTTTTGTCCTAGAGACTAACTTAACACACCAATGCATGACCTTCTAAAGTCCAAAACAAACACAAAGAAATCCTGATTTGGCCAAGATCAGGTACAAGCCAAAATTGTGCAAGCCAAAATGGAGGTCAGCCTAGGTGCTCCTGCACCAAGATATGATCTCAGACAGCACGACCTGGGCATATTTCAGTGTACTATTGATTTGGTGAAAGTATTCAAACCCACCAAATAGAAACAAAGGTTAGTTGACCTGAAGGTTGAAACCTCAATGGAACAACAACTCACTAGGTTTTCCAAATCCAAAACCATATGTGCTTTTTCATTGGTGGAGTGGATTTTACAGACTGTGACTGGACTAGGGATTTTCTCTCTATTAGATAATTCCTCAAGATGCAATTGGGTCTATGTGAATGAGTTTGACCAACGTAGGATGACATTTACCACTAAGTGGGGAGCCTTCACATATTCAAAGATGTTGTTGGAACTCTTTAATGCTAATGCATCTTTTCAACAAGCAGTAACAATTGCCTTAGAAGGTTTGATCGGCCAGACTATCCTCATAAATCTGGGTGACCCAAAAATCTTTTCTAGGGGTATGTGTAGGATCATCATGGAGAAAACAACCCAAGTGGCAAAAAAATTGGAAAAATAAGAGTTAGGTAACTTGACATAAAAATTTGAATAAGTTATCCATATTATTTTAAAAATATGTAACAATAGAATCTGTAGAAAATTAAATTTAGTTTCTAAACTACTAAGTTTTTTTTTAAAAAAAAAAATCTATTTGGTGAAAATTTGAAATTTCAATGCAGTAGTACTCAAATTTCAGGGAAAAAATAAGAATTAGGTGTCTGTATGACCAACCTAACCACAATAAAATGATAATATTTTTTAATAATATTTTATATATAAGTGGAGGGGTATGTTCAAGATCATGATGGGACAAAAAGTGGCAATATGATGGGTATGTGGTTGACGACTTTTTTTACACCCAAAATTGATGAAACAAAAAAGGTTTTTAAAGGAGATTCTCAGCTTTCCACCAATATAAATTACACTTTACTTTGAATTTAATAAGTAATTATTATTCATTTTCTATTCAAATTACGACTAAAGTATTGATTGATAGATTGATTGAGAAACATCTATAGCTTTCAAATGGTATCACATTTTTTGAATCAAAAACATGTGTCGCATTCTATACTCTGTATACTATAAGATTAAAAAATGAAAAATTGAATTTCATGAAGTTTTGACCAAGTTAAGGTAGTTAGACATACAATTTTTTTATATTTTCTAAAAAGTTGTGATAAAAAATTCATAATTAATTATTTACTTGGAAAACAATTACAAAAAATATGCATCACATCAGGACACGAGTCCTCTACTTATATCTAAAATATTATAATTTTTTTTTATCATTTTATTATGGTTAGGGTGGTTAGACAGACACCTACTCTTTTTCTCCCTAAAATTAAGTAAGTATACTGCATTGAAATTTCAAATTTTCACCAAATGGATTTTTTTTCATTTTAAACAAACCTAGTAGTTTAGAAACTACATTCAATTTTCTATAGATTCTATTATTAGATATTTTTAAAATAATATAGATAACTTATTCAATTTTTTTACGTCAAGTTGCCTAACTCTGATTTTTCTAATTTTTTTGCAACTTAAAGGCCTATTTTTTCCATGATGATTATGCACATACCTAGAGGACTCATGTCCTAATGTGATGCATACTCTTTTTAAATTTTTTTCAAGTAAATAATTAATTATGAATTTTTTATTACAAATTTTAAAAAATATAAAAAACTCATATGTTTGACCACATTAACTTAGTCAAAACTTCATAATTTTTTTTTAATCCTATAGTATGCAAAGCATAGAATGTGCCACATGTTTTGGATTCAAAAAATGTGATATTGTTTGAGAGCTATAGACATTTTTCAATCAAACTATCAATTAGGACTTTAGTCATAATTCAAATGGAAAATGAATAATAATTATTTATTAAATTCAAAGTAAAACATAATTTATATTGGTGGAAAGATGAGAATATCCTTTAAAAATTCTTTTCGTTTCATCAATTTTGGGTAAAAGAATAGTCGACAGCCACATGTGCCATCATATCAATTGCATATTGCCACTTTTTGGTCCATCATGATCCTGCACATACCACTAAATCAAAAATGATTATTTCAATCACCTAGAAAAGGTTTTCTAGGAAATACCAATACCTTGGATTTTCTTTAAATCCAAAAAAATGTGTCTTCAGAGTACTTCAAAGAAAGCTTCTTGGGTTCCTAATATCAAAAGAGGGAATAGCCATAAAACTTGAAAAGGTATGAGTAACAAAGGAGTTGTGATCTTTCTTGTGGAAGATTAATTTTGTCAGTAGATTCATGTCAGATGTTGCAAACATTTTGCAATGGGTCACCCTTTAGTTTAAAGAGAACCTACCTTTTGAATGGACTTCCTAGGCCACAATAGCTCCTAATGAATTAAAGATGACCCTCTTTGAAACCCCGGTGTTGGTTAGCCCATATTTTTTCAAAGGTTTCCTACTCTACAAGAAAAGTGGCCGACATGATATAGTTGATGTGCTTACTTGGAAGAATGAGGGGTATAATGAAGAGCATCCTATTGTATTACATTCAAGGACCTAGGAAGGTTGTGAAGCCATCATGTGGGGATACATCACAAAAGTTGAAACTACCAATTTCCTTAGAGGGCTAATAGCTAGTTTTGGTCAGCTCAAAATTGTTATATCGAACAATTCCCTAACTGTTGTGAAATCACGAATGTCAAATTTTGCTATCAGAATTAGGGATTTCCTAAAGGGTTCATCAAGTTACTACTCACAAGGGAACGAAGTAGCAAGATTGACCATTAAAACCCTAATCAAGTTAGACAAGTGTATTGGGTCAAAACAACAAAAGGGTTGGCATAAAAATTTGTGAGCTATTCTATGAGTAGACTGAATTACTCCCAATAAGATTTTAAAGATCTCCCCTTATGAGTTGATGTATAGAAAAGAGGTAGTTATACCCATTTCCATAGAAATTCCTACTTTATAGCCAGTAAAAGCCTTGGATGTTGAAGGAAATGACAAAATGAAGGTACGGTTAGAACAACCCCTCAAGCTGGAGGAAGACAGAGAAAAGGCTCATGGGCCCATGATTAATTGCTAGTAGATGGCCAACCAATGGTTTGACAAAAGGACTTCTAACCAAAATTCAAAAGGGGGAGCTTAGTGTTAAAGTATGACGAACGTACTAAAAAACTAGGGCAACACATGAAATTTGAAACACTATGGAAAAGACTTTTATGAATAATCACATACAAAGGAAAGAATGTGTATGAATTTGAAGATATGAAAGGAAACACTTTAGATATACCGGTGAATGGTATTTATCTAAATATTTTCCATTAAAATGCATATTTCTTTGAAAATTTTAATAGTTATGTTCCATATGTAAAAAAATTGTAAATATTTCAAAATTTTGAGAATAAAGCAACAACCAGAAGAACACTAAAGAAACAAAAATTTCGTATTATATTATATTCATTGAGAATTTACATATAATGTATGACCTAAGTCTTAGAATTGAACATGAGGATTTCTCGAGAAAAACCTAGAAAGAGTAATGAGTAAAAGGAAGCAAAATGGAGGCAATAAGCAAAAAACAATAAAATTAATCCTCCAACCATTGCAGTTGAAGGAAAGGGCTCGTTATCAGGTTTTTCTTCTTCTTTTTCTTCTTCTTCTGCGGTGTTTCTAACAGGAAGCAAAAAGAGGCTCAACACATAATGCACACGGGCCATGCAACTAGACTTGGGGTCTACTCTCCATGATTCTACACCAGGAAGCCAAAATGCTTCCTCCAGGTGATCCCTGGAGCCTGCTCTATGCCATATTCCCACAGAAGAAAAGTGTTCACTAGCTAACAAGAGTAGCAGTGTGTCTCAATGTCCATGGTGTGGAAATCAGTCAAGAAGGGCAACCAAGGTACATCTATTCCATAGTCCACATGCCTGTGAAGTTTCATAGTGCTCAGAATACCAATGTCGGGGATGGCCACTCACACTATCTCACCTAGCCCCTCCATTAGTGAAGTGTCAAACATCTTTTGGCATAGCTCAATTATCATGGGCTTGGACACATTCAGGTCTAGCAATGAGGCTAAAGACTAGGAAAGCATGATGTAGTTGCTCTAAAGCTAGTTTTCATCAGTAATGAAGTTTTCAATGACTACCCACTTGAATTCCACCATGACAAGAGGGTCACATTTTTTCACCAGGTTCTTGATTTGGTCACTAGTGATTTCTCCCATGAAGCAGTTTTGTAGTCTCTGTGGAAGGAGCTGAATAGGAGTACCAAGGCTAGCACACATTCTGATAGACAACGAATTATGGAAAAATGAGAATAAGTGGAGGGATAGCTAACTTAGTTTACTATAATGTGTTTGAATTAATGTTGCAAAAGGTGGCATAGCTATATATTGAAAGGGTGAAATAGAAAACTTAACCAACAGAATGTCTATTTTTGGCCAGATGGCAATAGGAATTTTTCAGACAGAATAGAGAAAGGTAGATGAATCATGTGAAGGATTAGACAAAATGCTCTAAGAAATAAATTTGGAAGTTGGGAGTAAATGCTATCATACACCACTTGTCGACATGTGTCCTTCACCATCATCAGTGCTAGTTAGTTTACTAATGAGAAAAGACATGGACTAAAATACTAAAACTTTGATAAATTAATGGTCACATATTTTCAAGGGTATGTTACATCACCTCGGCACATTTTGTATGACAGAAAGCACACTTTTCAATGCAATAAATTTATTTGTGAAAGAGGCAGCAAGGAAAATGTACTAATTCCATTCTCATAGCATTCTCGTCATTCCCAAGGGATATAGATCTAATGTTCACATGTATTTCCCTGATGTTAGGATTTAATGGAACAACATTAACAGTGTAGTCTCAACTGCATGCATAGGTAAGAGAATTAATTACACTCAAAAGTGGTTTTCTCTAAAAAATTAAAAGGAAAGTGGTCGAGAAAAGCTCTCCACAACTTTTTTTGTACAATCATGGTGGAAGCATCTACCTCTGGCAAGAAAGCTATGGTTTCAAACAAGAGGCATGGTTACACCAATGTTTTTGGGTGCTACTTATTCACTAATGCCCCAACACCAAAGGAATAACCATTTGAGCATTGCAAAAAGATCCAACATTCTAAGCACATTCAAAGAGAGGCAGTGCAAGACATCACTGACAATGCTTTTGACCTTCAGTTGTCTACCAACCCTAAAATATTAGGGAAGGTGCATTTCAAAGGATGTTGGAACACCAACCATCAGAGGATTTTGTGTTTTGACTCTATAATAGTTGTCTACCATATTTTATGTTGCATATTGTGCATATGTGTCGAGAGCTGGTTGATGCATGTACAAAAGGATTCAACAAAAAAATGGAAGCCATCAAGCACCATGGAATCAAGATTACCATTTCTGCCAAAGTTGTACGGGATATGATATGTTTCCCTATGAGCTGGGGTGATGAGCCTTTTTTATGAAAAGAAAATGGATGCCCTAGGAGAAGACATGTTTAGGTAAATGAATTTCTATGAGGATGAGACAAAGGAAAGCCTATAAATAGGATAGATTCATTGGCCCCTTTCACACAAGAAATTTAAGGACACATAGTCCATGTTCTCAATGCTGGCCTAGGCTTTTGGTCTCTCCACAATGATGAGGAGGTCAAACCCTTCTAGTTTTCCCTAGGCCTTGTGCTCAAAAGGGAAAAGTTTTTGAGGTGTTATGATTTTTCTAAGATAATAGATGGGAAAATTAAAGAATAGTTGAAGAATTACCATACCAAGTCTAGGTTCAGGTATTCTTATATTCTGGTTCATTTGATTTTACATAAAAATTTCAAGTGGTCGAGAAGGAATGTACTGGTATCTAGAATAGATGAAAGGGGTTGTCTATAGCCAATTTTTGTATGGACCCCTATGCTTTCAAAGACGAGAGATTATTCTCGATTTGTGGATAATTTTCTAAGCCTAGTACTCCAGGATTTGTTGCCTTACCCCATTGGCTATTTCTATCAGGAGGTTATAGGATGGATAGAGAATCCACCTATCCCATTGGATTATTTCCTAGGAAAATATTTCACATGTGTCAAGTTTCATGATTTTCTTGGGGAAATTTTTTGACTCTAGAAATTTGTAGCTGATAGG
This sequence comes from Sequoia sempervirens, assembly GCA_007258455.2. Taxonomy (NCBI): domain Eukaryota; kingdom Viridiplantae; phylum Streptophyta; class Pinopsida; order Cupressales; family Cupressaceae; genus Sequoia; species Sequoia sempervirens. The sequence goes on from VDFB02271358.1 coordinate 795,332,455, forward strand.
TTTTTTGCGCTAGAGGCATGCTACCAAGTATCTACCATCGACAAGGTTTATGGACCTAGAAGGAACAAAAGAAAGCTTTATGATCTTCCTCTCATGATTTCTAAGAGTCACGTAATACTGACTAAGCAGAAGGACAAGGACGAGATCATGAATTTTACTAGAATCTTTGGGTTTATTCTTCATTTATGAAAAATGGGATTATAACCCAAATGTGCTTTTCACTTTAAGACATGAGGCTAGGGAATATTCACAAAGAATACGTAACCTAGCTTGAGAAAGCCCAGAGGTATAGATTGACCTGGCTTTCATTCCAGAGTAATGACCAAAATTGTTAAGTTTCTATGAGCCATAGGTGGGATATAAAAGGAATGTCCCAATAAACAAGTTTCTCAATACACAATTGAAGAAAAGAGGCTGGTTGGAAAGAAAGAAGTCTGAATTCTAGGGATTCTGATAGGAGATGAGATGTTTAGCTGCCTCATTCAAGAAATTTCTACTCGATGATGAATTTGAGGATTTATATGACAAGGAGGTTGAATTTGACAACAACAATCCTGAGATGATTCATGAAATCAATAAAGAAAGGGTTCAACCCTAGGCTTATAGACCATGGGAGTCTGACATCTAGAGAAATTTGAGGCAAGAAAGTTCACAAGCTCTATCTACTTTAGGCACATGGAATAAAGGGAAAAGGATCCAACGGTCTCCAAGGTCATATGTTGTAGATATTGAAGTTCAAGTTTCAAAAGACTCTACAACCAAAGGATTGGAATGTACTAGTTCTAGTCATATGAAATCAAGAAGGATCAAAGACTTGGGTATTCCCGATGTGTTGGTCTAACAATAAGAGGAAGCAGAGTTTGTCTTGCAAAATATTTCATCCATCATGGCTTAGGTAAGTTTTTCTCCCCCTCTTCTCCCTATTTCTGCATCTCTAGTCAACCCCTTACCTCCTCTCATGGAAAGGAATCCTCCATCCTTGACCCCCGAAGTGGTAATTCTGAATGTTCCCCCTTCCTTTTTAAGTGAATCCACTAATACCTTCTTCCACGTTCAAGGAGTGTCATATGTCGAAGTTGTTGTTGTGTCATTCATCTCGCTATCAAGGGCCCCTATTGGATCTGCTAAAACCACCACTTTTTTCATTACTCCCACGCCATCCATTAAAGGGAGCGTTCCTCTCCTTCAACCTATTTCTATTTTTACCGCTACTAATTTTTTACCTACTCAATTTGGTGTTTCATCGTTTTCTATGATTATGCTACCTTTCGCATCCCCCCATGCTCACACATCTGAATTTTCCCCTACCATCACTCTTTTTGGGCTTCCCCTAGTGCTTCCATTGCAACATAAAGTGTGAATGTCCCTCACACCCTTTAGGGCCATTTCAATGCTACCATACAAGCCTAAAAGGCTAGAAAGTAGAAAATATTGTCAAAAAATGTCGAGAAGCCCGCTACAAAGAAGATCAAATCCTATTTCGGTGACGAGAAAATCACTTTTCTTATTACCACCATGAAGCTACTAGTTTCAAAGCCCGAAGGGTAACCGGAAATAGAATATTATGACATCCATGTTGTGCGCCTATACTTGAGCGAAACTCATCTGCATGATAAAATGGTCCTAGCCAAAGCCACACATAAGGTAGTATATGTTGACTATGAGAGGTTGGATAGGAGACTAAAGAAGTGTGAGGTGGAGTTGGAAAATGTGAAAGAAATAGTAAGCAGATTGCAAAATGAGATCCGAGCTAGAGAAGTTGAAGTGAATCACATGAGACAAATTCAAGGTTAGAGAGAAGACATGTCTAAGTTGCTTGTAGATGATTAGAGTGAAAGAGTTTAGCTTCTCTCTAAAATTAAAAGTTTAAAAAGAGAGGTAAATTATGTCTGATCTTGAAGCTCTATTGATTTTTGGAGGATCTAGGTGGAAGCAGAGGAATCGAAACAAGAAGTCAAAAGACTTAGTTTTGAATTAGAAAATTCTCTTTGGGAAGAGGGCCAAATGGAAGAAAATACAAGGTTAAGAGAGGCTCAATTTAACTAGGAGTTGGAGACTGTCCCTATAATAAGGAGGCTAATAGCTATGTACTGGGAGTGGACCATAGCTAGTGTTGTTGTTTTAGAACCCATCTTACAGTTTTTGAGGGATGTTCAGGAACTGAATGCCAAGGTTGGGCCAATGGCCAATCACTTCATGAAAAAGTGTTCATCCTAATGGTGGATTCCCAAAGTTTTATCTCCAAATTGTGCATTACCACTAGCCAAACCCTAAAAAGAGCAGGAATTCTTGATCGATAGATCGCCTTCATCAAAGCCAATGAGATTATCAGTTGTCATAAGGTTGCAGAAAAATGTAAAGATTATCAAATATTGTTGAATAAGGAGGTTGTTGAGATCAAGAAGGACTTTGACATCTTGGTTAGTTTCAGTTTGCCTCCTCTTCTTTGACTAGATGAAGATACATTGATAATGGAGCAGGTCATGATGCAATCTAATGCAATATCCAGGCCTCAAAAAAACTTCCAAGTTCAAGTTCTATGCCCATAGTTGATGACGTTAAGTGCGAGGTCTATCCTCTTTCTCAACTTTATTATCACCTGGGTGTGTTTTCTTCCAGATGGGTATACATCTCTTTTAAAGAGATTTTTGATCTCGAGAAATCATACAGGTAGATTTAGACCCTTTTTCTACCAACTGATGTAGACTGGGAGGCTCAGTGTGTCACTCTCATCAAACTCCAAGAACAACCAGAGGCCTAGGTTCGTATCTCCACAAAGCGAAGATTTCCAAAACTATGAAGCATTTTTTCCTTAGTTATTTTCATATTCGGCTTGTGTAAAGGTTTTAAATTTTGGGTCCACCTATGCTTGAGGAGAATTAGCAGAAAGGTGTGCAATGTTCCATGTGGTGGCTATGTAGCTTTCATCTCTCATCTTCCTTTTGGGAGAAAGTTTGGGACATGTGTTGACTCATTGAGCATTCTCTTGGGAGCTATATTCATGAGCTTGGAGGTTTCTACCTAGTTGACATGTCACCTCTTTGCAATGGGTTGTTTGCATCACCTATAGAGTAATATGTTTCAAGATTTTGTCAGAGCGGGTTGGCCTTCTTCCTTTCTTGATTTTTGTGATGAATTTCTAAGTCGGTGCCTTAGGATGATGTGATCAGTCAACAAAAAATCTTTCCAAGCTGCTATTACTATGATCTGATCATTTATGAGCATCTATCTTTGCTAAATATCTAAGATAAATTAATGCAGTAGCTGAGAATTAATGAGCAAAGATCTTTTTGGCCTAACCAAGGATCCATGATTAGATTGTGAGCTATCATCGTGATGGCATATGACAGTAATTACTTCTATGTTAAGGAAGTTCTTTCTTCTTTTGGTGGCTATAAAAGGAGGGTGACAACACAGTGAAGGGTTAGATTCCAAGTCACATTTTCTTGGCTAAGAAAAAAAAAATAGTTTTTTAAGGGTTTTTAGAATTATTTTTTAGAAACAAGTTGTAGAACTACTTCACTTTGGCATGTTATATCTATTAAGGTTTAAACTATTTTCGGATTAGCATCTAACCTTTGTTTCAAATTTCATTTGATATTTAAAAGCACAAACTATTGAGGAGAATTTGTTAAGACTATGGATGTATGGCCTTTTTCAAGCTTTCTTTCTTTATATTATCATTTTGAATGAAACACTGTGTCTTTCAAGCTAGATTTAGGTAGTCTAAATAATAGATTTTTATGTTGTATTCTTGTATGGTAGAGTAGTAGCTTAAGAAAACTAAACTATGTCATTGGAATTCTTTGTTTTTATTAAAGTTGTTATTTTATTGTACTATGTTGTATTAGGAGGAAGATTTCATGTGATTTCTAAGATATTATTCTAATAATTGTAAGAATTATTTATGTTTGATTGGACCTTAATGAACACTACCTATGGAAATATTTTAAAGTCTACACTTTGCTTGAAGTTAGCCTTTGTTGTTCATTCTCTTTCTCACAATGAAGGGTTGTGTTTTGTGTCTATTTAAATTACTCATAGGAATGATTTGGGTTTGAAGTATTGTAAAATATTTGGCACATCTCCCCTTATGTTTTCTGTTTACATTTTGTTCTCTCCTTATCTCAAAACCCCCAAAGAAGAGATGACTTTCTATAAAAATCCCTGAGGTATTCAGTGAGATGCAATTTGTTCCCCACTTGTTGAATTTCCCATAAGACTGTTGGAGAGGTGCAAGATTTGATGATGAACATTTCCCATATCCACTTGCTTGTTTCTGTGAGTCTATACCAACCGTGTGTGTGTGTGTCTCACCCTTTTAGATACTCACGCAAAAGACAACTTGAAGGTCCATTGCCTTAGACTGAGCATACATTTTATCTAACAAACAACTTAGATCTGATCCACAACATATGAGAAAAATGGTTGAAGATTGACCCACCCCCCATTTTTTTTTTTCATGCTCTCTTTCTTTTGAAATGTATGCTTGGGCTTTGTTATTGTTCCTTAAATTGTTTTTCGTGTGTGTTCTTTTGTGTCTATATTTGTTTGTTATAGGATCTTGATCCTAGGGGCTTGCACAATCCTCTCAGTTGTTGTCAACCTATCTCACTAGCATTGGCACATTTGAACCCCTCTTGATGTGATCTCATCTACTTTAGTTTGTGTTTGAAGCCAGTTCCTCCTCTCACTAAAGTGGGGGCTAAATGTAGTGTAGAAAAAAGTATCCTTGTACATTTTCACACTTGTTTGGGCCCTTGTGAACTAAATGGACATATATGTACCTTATTTATGGTGTTATAAACTATTTTCTTACACTTTCACACTAATCTATGGTTTTTATTAACTAATTGGGATTCTTTATAACTAATTTGGCATTATTTTGCATCCACAAGCTTTCATTAATGCATCTTTCCAAGGATAATCCCAACATAAACCAATATATCCAATCATAATCTATGTTTTTTGGATTGTATGGCCCAGATTTAGTGATCTTGGACTCATATGCCACCTTGAGCATATAGGTCCCACCTAGGTTTTAAGGCCCCAATTTGGATTTCACATGAATCTAAGCCTTTCTTAAAAAATGTGTCCCAAGCTTAGCCTAATGAGACTCATACACCACAACTAGCATATGAGTACTGCTCAGGTTAGACCTAAATTAAATTCAAATTCTTGGAATGATTTTATCGTCCTAGATCTTATATCGGCTTATAGCACTGTAATTTTGACAAACTTGTCATAAACAAGTATAAGTAAAAGGTTGTTTCATATATTTTCTCCTAGCAACATAAATATTCATGCATTATATAAAATTTGAGTTCACAAGAGCATTCAAGAGTCTACAAGAGAATTCAAGAGTCATCAAGAATTTATTATCAAGTGTTTTGGAGCTGTAACATAGGAAAAATTACTAGGTTAGCATTATAAGCACAAACAAACTAATCCTAAGCAAAATCAAAAAGGAACAATGGAGAAAAAACATTGAAAACAAAGAAAGATCTCACAAAAATTCTTCAATCTCCATGAATCACCTTCATTACACCTTCTATGTTTGCTGCAAGTAGATAATTTCCCTCATATTTGTGATGAGCAACCTATGACTATGACAATGTCATAAGCAAATGTTGAAGGATTCTATCTAAAAGGATTTACAATGCAAATATGCAATTATGAAGCAAGCCTAAAGCATGAAAATTTCTAAAGCATGAAGTTACAATGTCAAGAGATGTCCAGAGATGTCAAAATGAGACCAAAATTGTCATTTTATAGAAAAGGCAATTTTGGATGAATCGCCCAGATTGAAAGATGAGAAATGCCCTAAGATCAATGGTTGAAATTGAATGTGACAACCCACAATTAGGGTGAGGGAAACATTAGTTTAAAATTTGAAATGAATGGTTTAGATTTTATTTTAGAAAAATTAAATCAATTGACAAGGTTGCATGTGACAAGGAAAATTTTAAATAAATGATTTTATTTAAAATTAGGAAAATTCCAAGGTGGACAATAATTGAATAAATTAAAGAATTTATTTAATTATAAGAAGAAATTTAGAAATTATTGATGTATTTAAATATATAAATAATATTTATTTACTTAAATAATTAGGAAGAAATAGTGGACAAAGGATAATTAAATAATTTTAAGAATTTATTTAATTATGGAAAGACATAGTTCATTAGTGACACATTTAAATAAATAAATAAAATTAAATAGTTAGGAGGAATAAAAGACATGAATTAATTAAATAATTTATAATTATTTAATTAATAGTTTGATTAGGACTATAGGACATAATTAAATATTTTAATTATGTTAGGAAGAAATATAGAGAAAAATAAAACTTTCAAGCCTGGGTCAATTTTATGTGTCTACATTTTGCTCCTCTTTGTCATAATGCAACTTGTTGCATTATGACAAAGAAAATTCAGTCAAAAACATGCCCCAGTGAAGGTACGAAGTATCTATGCCCCCTGGGAAAACTTTCAAATTTTGGCCTGGTCTCAAAAAAATTGGAAAGTGTCCTGATTACTCAATTTGATGTCTACAAAAATAGTGACACACTTAGTTTGCAATTTCAAGGTGTTTAAGGCAGTCAAAAGGTCAGTCAAAGTTGGTCAAATTTTTTTTCAAGAAAATCCCATTTTTACCCTATAAATAGGTTCAAATTGGGTGAAAATTTATTTCATTTTCACTTTTAGCTTTTGAAATTTGAGAGCTCTGAGACTTCGTGATGATGATGATTCCAATGACCAAGCACCATGACTACACTACGTAGACCTTCTGACAGCTAGAGGGCATTGAGCCACCAATAAATACCTCATACCCACTTTGTAATTTTCTTGTTTTGCATGTTTTTTTTAGGGTTTAAAATTAGGTCAATCAATGTATCATGACCCATCTGCATTCACAAAATATGCATTTGTGTTTTTGTCTCATGTATTTGATGCATCACGATGCAAACACAAGGGATAAGAGTAGTCTGGGTTTAAAATGACACAATTGTGGGCCAATGAGACACAATCATCGTTTCACGATGCAAGTTTTAAATTGTGCAACACAATTTCCAATTTGCAATGCAAGTGTGGGACCATGCAACACATTTGTTTTATAATGACACAACTAATGGGGGAAATGATGCAAGTGATGGATTGTGAAGCAAAAGAAGTGAAAAATGATACAATTGACTTGGCACAATGCATTTGACTTTGAAAAGGGTTGACTTTAGTTTTAGGCTCAGTTTCTTAGACACTTTTGATTAAATAGATGATAATGATGGTATTCAATGATGTGCTAACTTGCATTTCTGCATGTGTAGAAATCAATACCATCTATTTATATGTGTGAGTTTAGGCCATTGACATATGCATTTAGAGATCAACTATGGGATAGGGAGTGGAGGTGACTGATGCAACTAGGATTATACTATGTGACCTATATTCCCATTGTCTAAGCAAATAGGGGTCTCCTAAAATCATTGGCAGAGAGGTGGAACTCAGAGACATGTTTATTTCACTTGCCAATGGGAGACACTACTATCATGCTCGAGGATGTGTACTAGATTTTTTGCATTTCGATTAGAGGGGAACAAGTGATTTATGATCCACACTGCGGACATCAAGCTATCATAGGTTTTTATGAGGTTGATGACAGCACAGGGCTAGGCATCGATGGGTATGAGATTCGATGGGAGTTTATGGCTAAGCACTATCCTTGATGGGACACTATGCTATGCACTTTGATTGCTAGTGTACTTATTCTAGATCACCATGGTCATAGGTTTCCTATCAGATGGGGAGAATCTCTTGTTTTTATGAGATGGGATAGGACTATTTTTGCTTGGGGGCCATGTTCACTATGTATTCTTTACCATTAAATGCATGAGGTGGCCTACAGGGATGCACACAGTATCACTTGTAGGATGACATTACTCATCATCTGGTCCTAGGAGCATGTTCCTATATTTCATCCACCAGTTCAAAGACAACTTGTTGAGGGCATGACTTATGTATATTTATATGTAGGTGCATTATAGCAAACAAGAATTGGGGACACTAGATTTTGGCAGAATTGTATTGATACATTTATGGAATTTTTCTAGAGGCCCTATAGAGATTATACATAATGGGTAGGAGAGGGCGATCATCTTGCATTATGTAGATACTTCAGATATTTGATTGGTCACATTGTTCAGTCTCAACTTATTATTGAGATATACCTGCCCCAACAAGTATTGTGTTAGTTTGGTGAGCAATAGGATGTTCATGTGGGAACTTCAAAATATGTGAGATGTTCACGAGATATGCATTGGAGACCACCCATATTAGTACCCTTGGCATAACAATAGATAGATGGATTAGTGGCACAATAGTGGGCTTGGACTGGAGGTCTAGCAAATCCTAGGACCTCGACATTGTTTGATACATGGTGGCAAAAGGATAGGCCATATCCTTTGATAGATCTAGATGATCTAACACTAGTTGATCAACAATTAGTGATACCACACGCCCGACGAGGAGGATGTGGAGGCAAAGATGGTGGTAGGGGGAAGGAGAGACAAAGATAGAGGAGACAGATGTAGAGGAGATGGGGTGAGGGGTGGAGGAGATGGGGAAGGAGGAGATGATGGAGATGATGGGGGAAATGGCAAGGATGGAGGGAGGAGGAGGAGATGAGGAGATGAAAGGAGGCAAGGTAGGAGGGTGTAGAAAGATGTTGAGAGAGTGCCATTAGCTGTGATCCCAAAGGTGGTAGAGGAGGAGGAGAGAGAGGATGGAGAGGTCAAATAGGAGGAGGGGAGGGTTGAGGAGAAGATTAGGTAGGAGGCTAGGCAATCAGAGGCAGAGGTTAGGCTAGAGGGAGAGGTGCCAAGGGAGGAGGTGCATATAGGGGAGGAGGCATTGGACATCGAAGGATGGCATGAGGTAGTTGGTGGTGAGGTGGAGATTAGATATGATGATGAGGAGCTGGATATTGGTGTGGATGATGACATGGATGAGGTTGAGAGAAAGTTGTGAGAGAGCATGGTGGATAGAGAGGGGGATATAGAGAGGGGACCACCTTTTCCTTGAGAGATTCCACAGTCAACCAAAGGTTAGAGGATATGTAGAGGAGAATAGGTGAGGTCTCAACACTGATTAAGGCCTTGTAGGAAGAGTTGGAGGTGACATAGGTGGAGCTGGATCAAGTTGTGATCTAATGGTAGGAGGCACAGAGCTGGTGTTTTGAGTTTGCTCAGCTATGTATAGGGCCAATTAGGGAGATAGTGAGAGAGTTGGGTAGGATGATCAAGATTCGGGGGTAGTATAGGATGCCATATGAGAGAGCAGTGCTAACAGATCAACGAGAACCTAGTTTATCTCAATCTCAAACTAGGATAAGCAGTGGTTCAAGCAGTAGTCATAGGAGTCATAGTAGCCGCAATTAGAGTAGTGTGGGTGGGTCCCAATCATTAGGGTAGTCTTCAGGGCATAGGTCCCATCACAGTCACATGCATTCCTTGGGCCACAGATTGAGCCATAGCCATGGATCATCAAGTTCAAGTCACAAGTCCCAGCCTAGCAATCCACCAGTCACAAATCCATCAGCCTCATAGACTTAGCTCACCATGTCTTCATAGGTCTCATCAGTTCCTACCACAGGTCATTAGACACCTCATTCTTCTCCTCAAGGGGATAAGGAGAGCACAACTTAGGGAATTTTACCATTGTTATCTTGTCATTAAGTTTGATACATTATGTTGGGACATTTATGTTTTAACCATTGAGCATGTGAGCTCTATTTTTGGGATACCTCGAGAATCTATCCTATGACATGATTTTGAGATATATATATGATGTAGTTTTGGTGTGGACTATATGTTATTTTTTGTGTTTATGATACATTATGATTTGATTGTCTATGTGATGTGATTTATGTGATGATTCCTATGATGATGCCTTTATATGCTATGTGATGTATGTATTTATGATGGCTATCTATGATTGTATGCCATGTTGATCCTATGTTATGTATGATGGTTATTTTATGATGATGATGATGATGATGATGTCCTATACGCATGCATAATTTTTTGATTATAATGAATTCCATGTTTATGATGATGGGTGCATTGATGTATGACTATGTATGTATGGATAATGTGACATGTGGTTCCTTTTGAGATGATGTGTATGCATTAATGTTATGGAAAATGTATGAAAAATTTTAATGTGCTTTTATGTTATATGAATGCAAATGATATGTGGATGTTTAATGAGTGTATGCCTAAATGAATGTTTCAATGCACTTTAGGTGAATGCATGTATGTAAATGTGTAATGAACTAATGCAATGTCCATATGATCATGTATGTGATTATATTTGTGTATTTCATAGGATATCATCAAGAGACAAAAGAAGAGAAGCATCAAGACAAAAGGAGATGGATGTTAGTGCAGAGGAATAATCCTTGAATACATTTCCAAAGAACTAATAGTTATTGCTCTAATCATCATTGGGTGGATTATTGTGATGGAAAAAAAACACCATGATATGACATAGAATAATGGTGTGCAAGGTCATAACATCACATGGAACAAGCAGTCATAGACAAGGATGATTGTGACTCATAGTAGGAGCTCAATTGCCCTATTCTTTTTTCACAACCAACCAGAAACAAGAAAGACAAGAAATACAAGCCATGAAACATTATTGCTCCTCTAAATCCTATCGCCATGAAATCCTTGAGGAACTAGCAACATGACTATAAAAAATACAATACAAGAAAATCATCATGATACATCACTGCTCCTCTAAATCCTATTTTCAGGACATCCTCAAGGAACTAGTAGCATGATGAAAATTCAAAAGAAAAATGCCAAAAGATTATTTTTTCCAAAGTGTTTTCTCAGTGTATCTGAATGTCAAGTGTTTTGATGCCGAGATGCCAGGTGTTTTGACGATGTCTAGATGATGAATTCTAGGTAATGCCAAATTTAGGAAGGACACATCCTAATGATGTTGATGTCGGGAGGATCAATCCTCAAATGTCACAAGAATCTCTCAAAATGCCAGATGATGGTGAAAATGACTTGGAAGGACACATCCTGAGTTATAAATAACTGATGGGGGTTGTTCTTTAGAAGGACACAACTGAAGAATAACCAAAATTTGACTGTTTGACTTATTTTGACTAAGTTTGACTAGATGACTGAATTAACTACATGCCAACATTGACATGCCAATGTGGTTGAAATGTCAACTAAGTGATTGTCAATGTTTGTTTTAAAATAATTTGTTTGACTTCAAGTCATTTGATGTGTGTGCTAGTGTATGTCATGAACCCTAATGGATTGACCTAGTGTGGCCTCAGGTTCTCATCGATTGATGGCCTTTGCTACGTCATACACTCAAAGACCTCGTAGTTCAACATGACCAATGACTTTGTCTTGTTAACCAAATATTGAGTCATGATTTTATTTTGACAAACCTCAAAGGACTAACCTAACATCTCGAGGACCCAAAGATGACCCTTGCCTATGTAGCAAATGCATAGCAAAAATGTAGTTTGACAATGACAAAGACTGATTAGCATGATTGGCATGACAAGTTAAGACTCTATTTTTGGAATTTTCAAGCATTATTTGGATGTTTTTTTTGTACATATTTTGAATTTTTTTATTTTTAGGATATTTTTCAAGAATTTTTATGATTTTTACATTTTTTTCACATCTTATGATTTTTTTGTCTTTTTTAGGACATTTTATGATTTTTGTCTTTTTTCAAGACATTTTGTGATTTTTTATGATTTTTTTTAGGACATTTTCAATTAATGGGACCATGTGTGATACCCACTATAGTCGGGTGCTAAAGGATTGCCCCCAGTGAGGTCAAGGACTAGCTAAGTTGGAGGATATGGAAAAGGAAACACTCCTGATGACAAATGGATGACATGCAAGACCTAATGTGATCCATTATCAACCATGGATAGGAAAGATAGAATGTCATGACAAGCATCATGAGGGTGTCAGAAAAGTGGGTGTTTATTATGGACTAAGGTAGAAGGAGTGAAAGTAGATGGCAAAGCAAAGACTGACTACACATGGCACCTGTTTGTTAAGTTTTCACCATGGTACTTATTCAAAGCACCTGTTTACTAGGTTTTCACTATTGGAAGAATTATTTTTCTTTACTATTTTTGTCATTTCTTTATTTTTTGATGTCACAAAGATGCTTGTTTGTTCGGTTTTGATCAGGGTGATGATTTTTTTGTATTTTTCATTTTTTTTGTATTTTTATGGTTTTCATCCTATTTCTCTGATGCTATGTGTAGAATTTTTGGAGATGCAAACTATTGATAGGCTTTGTTTAACTATTTTCCATCTGGAGTAGCTAGCTAGTAAGCTCTAAAATTGAATGAGGTAGTGATGATATAAAGATCCAACCAATTGGGCTCAAACTTGTTGAATTTCTATCTATCAAACTAATTCTTTGGGTTTTGCATTAGGACCAAGTCACCAATGTCAAACATTCGGGCCATGACTCTCTTGTTATAATTGCAACAAAGGAAATTTTGATATGCATATAAATGATTTAAGGCATTTTGTCTTTGTTCTTTTAACATTTCTATCTCATGCAGTCATGACTATCAATACTCTTCATCATTAATCAAGCCCTTCATGGAGACTCTTTAAGATGGAATTTTGACCTTGATCGGCAAGATGTCTTCAACTCCAAAGACCACTTGGTGAATGGAGTGGCTCCTATAGCTGTGCGGATGGTGGTGTGGTAGACCCACAGCGTAGGGTTGAGTTGTAAATGACAATCATGACAAGCATCATTGATGGTATTCTTAAGAATTTTGATAAAATTTGTCTTATTATATGCCTTAGCTTGACAATTTCCTTGTGGATAGTAAGGCATGGAGAAATGATGTTAGATGTGGAAGAATTCACAAAGCTCACAAATATCTTGATTTTTGAAGGGATGACTATTGTCTGTGATGATGGACTGTGGAACACCATACCCGTAGATGATGTAGTTGAGGATGAATTTGGAAATATGCTTGTTAGTTGTGTATGTGCAGGATCATCATGGAAAAAATAGGCCCTTAAGTGGTAAAAAACTCAAAAAAATTAGTGTTAGGCAACTTGACATAAAAATTTGAATAAGTTATCATATTATTTCAAAAATATGTAAGAATAGAATCTATAGAAAATTAATGGAGTTTCTAAACTACTAGGTTTATTTAAAAATAAATAAAATCTATTTGGTGAAAATTTGAAATTTCAATGCGTAGTACTTAAATTTCGGAAAAAATAAGAAGTGGGTGTCTGTCGACCACCCTAACCATAATAAAATGATAATAATTTTTTATAATATTTTATATATAAGTAGAGGACTCATGTCCAGATGTGATGCACTTTTTTGTTATTTTTTCCAAGTAAATAATTAATTATGATTTTTTTATTACAAAGTTTAAAAAATATAAAAATCATATGTCTAACCACCTTAACATGGTCAAAACTTCATGAAATTTAATTTTTCTTTTTTAATCCTATATTATGTGAAGCATAGAATGTGATGCATGTTTTGGATTCAAAAATGTGATATTGTTTGAAAGTTATAGATGTTTTTCAATCAGCCTATTGATCAAGACTTTAGTCATAATTCTAATAGAAAATGAATAATAATTATTTATTAAATTCAAATTAAAGCATAATTTATATTGGTGGAAAGTTGAGAATCTCCTCTAATAACCCTTTTCATTTCATCAATTTTGGGTTTAAAAAAATTCATTAGCCATGTACCCTACAAATACCCATAATATTGCCACTTTTTAGCCCATCATGATCCTGCACATACCCAGTTATGTATGTAAGGTGGATGGCTTCGATCCACTTAGTGAAATACTAAGTGGCAGTGATAATGAATTTATGGCCATTAGAAGAGGTAGGATGAATTTTTCCCATGAGGTTGAGTCCCCATAGCGGGAAGGGCTAAGGAGAAGTAATGGGCCAAAGTTCTTGTGTTGGTGCATGAATCAAATCACTATGTATTTGAAATTGGCGACATGTCTTGGAAAACTCAAGTGCATCATTTTCCATTATCAGAGAGTAATATTGAAGTCTTGTGATCTTCTTAGATAAGGTAGGGCCACTCGAATGAGATCCACATACACCCTCATGTACCTCACGTAAGGTTGTTCAGGCTTCATCAGTGTCGAGACATCGAAGAAGGGTATTGTCAAAGCTTCAATAGTATAAAGTGTCATTGATGATGGTGTATCAGACAACTTTATGAATAAAGAATTTTCATTAGTTATTGGAAAGGTTCCGCAGAAGGGTATGGGACTGAAGATAGTCGTATATGTCTTGATACCATGGTGAGTTGGGACCAACAAACTCACAAACCATTTCTAACTCCAAAATATCATATGTATGAACCAAAAGTTGTTCCACCAAGAACTCAAATTGCAACACATTGTTTGGAATGTCTAGGAGAGATCCAATTGTATCCATTGCATCCACTTCCTTGTTTTGTACCCTAAGAATCTATTCAAAAGAAAGCATTTGAAAATATGACTCAAAATTGTCAAGCATGCATTTGTATGGAATTAAATTTTCATCCTTGTTGTCATATTCATCATCATCCTAGTTGATGACCAACTGAGAATCTCCAAAGACATGCAGTGATTTAATTTTCCATTTTATGGCTATTCATAGTCCTATGAAAAGTGCTTCATATTCTACAACATTGTTTGTACATGGGAATGCAATGCATAATGACTTAGGGATGGAGTCTCCTTGTGAGTCTCCTTGCGGTGTGATAAATAGTATAACTACTCCCAAGCCATGACTAGTATGAGACCTGTCAAAATAGAGTTTCCAAGGTAATTTAGGTTCTATATGAAATATAGACTAATCAAAGAAATCTTCTACTAGTGGATGATTTTCTTGTATAGGTGCATCTCTGAGTTGATCTGCTATTACTTTTCCTTTTATGGCCTTACATTCTACATACTGTATGTCATATTCACTCAATATCATAACCCATTTTGCTAGGTGACCTTTCAATGCTGCTCGACTTAGGAGATACTTCAAAGGATCAATATTTTGCACTAGATGTGTCTTGTGATTCAGCATGTAATGTCTTAACATTTGGCCAGCGAAGACAACTACAAGATAAGCACATTTGATAGGTGTGTAATTGAGTTCATATCTGACCAACATGCTACTCGTATGGTATATTTCCCTATCCTTCTCATCATGATCATTTTGTGTGAGAAATGCCCCCAATGTTGAATTTGTTGCCAAAATATATAAGGTCAAAGGTTTTCCTTCAATAGGTGGCAACAATATATAGTCTTTTATTTGTTGGAATGTCACTTGACATTTATCAATCCACACAAATGGGATTCCTTGCACAAGAGGTATTGAAATGGTTGGCACTTTTTTGCTAGTTGTGCAATGAAGCATCAGATCCACTGTAATCTCCCTTGTAATTTCCTCAATTCACTAATTCCTTTTAGCGGAGGCATGTCTAATATGGCTTTCACTTTAGCAGGATCTACTTCAATGTCTCTACAAGAAACTATATATCCCAAAAGTTTTCTTGATGTTACACCAAAGACACACTTCTTAGGATTCAAACGAACCTTGTATTCTTTCACTCTTCTAAAAAAAAATTATAGAAAATTGAAGTGATCCTTGCATGTCAAAGACTTTTCCAAGAGGTCATCCGCATAGTCTTCCATTGAAGTATGCATGAGATACTGAAAGATTATCGTCATAGCTCGTTGATAAATGGCACCTGCATTTTTTAGACCAAAAGGCATGACATTCTAGTAGTAAGTACCCCAAGGACAAGTGAATGCTATTTTATGTTGATCTTTGGGGGCTATCTGAATCTTATTGTAGCCTAAGAAACCATCCATAAGGGACAACATCTCGTATCTTGTTGTAAGATACACTATGATATCTATGTTGGGTGATGGAAAGTCATCCTTCAAGCATGCCTTGTTCATATCACAAAATTCTATGCAGATGCATATTTGACCATTTGGCTTAGTGATAGGTACAATATTTAAAGTCCATTTAGCATAGTTTATTGACCTTGTGAATTCCACGTCTAACAAATTTTTTAGCTCAACTTTCACTAACAAGGTGATTTGGGGATGCATCTTACACAATTTTTGTTTGATTGGTTTAACATCTAGAAGCAAGGGTAGGTGGTGCAAGACTAATGCTAGATCCAACCTAGGCATATCGGTATATGACCATGCAAAGTTAATTTGACATTCTGAGAAGGATTTTTGAAATTTAGGTTTATCTTCCTCTGTCAAAGATGCTACAAAGAGAACAATTTTGGGATCTTTTGTTGTTGCTATATTAACTTCCATGGTGTCGTCAATGAGTATTGCTGACTTTTCCTATGTCATGGGTAGAAATTCCAATCCTCCATTCTTGGGTGCCTCAAAGAGGTTTTCACCCTTAGATATGTCCTTTATTTTTACTTTTGTATTGCCAGAAGGTGCCTTGTAGTTTTCACCTAAAGATTCATCTTTTTTTGTTTTATCTTGATTATTTTTATTTTTGGGACTAGAGGATTACACAATCTCCCTGAAGTATGCTACAAAATCCAAGTCTATAGAGAAACTAGTTTTGTGTTCCCCAATTGGTATGCCATCACAGAGTCCCAAGAATTCTGCAATAGCTTCATCATTCAAAAAAATGTCCATAGTTGGCAGGCCTTGTTGGTCCTAATCAATGAGTTGTGGGTAGACAAGGGAAATACCATATTTGGTGTTGGAAAATGGTGGGGATGATGCGAAAAGCATGCATACAGACTCAAAAAGGATAAAGAAGAAAATTTCATCTTCCAACTCCCATTTGGATTCTATCCAGTATTATTCTTCACTTTATTTAGACAAGTCAGACTCATTGGAAAAATAGGGGATAGATGGATTGGAATCACAATCAATAGTGTCATGTTGTGAGTCAAATGAATTTGAATTATTTTCATTAGGTTCAAATGGTAGGAAACATGTGTTAGAATGATGATTAGATGAGGGTGAAAGTTTATCATTATTGCAAGGCCAAAAGAGCCTTACCCATTCTTACCTTTTCAATGGGTTCTTAGGAAGGTCTTTAAGGATGTCAACTTTAAACATCTTTCTAAATCATTCATCAAAACAAGGTTCACTAGGTTCAAGAAACAATTCATCAAGGCAACAGTCACTTAAGGATCGTTGAGAACCAAATTCCCACTCATGTGAGTTGGTTTCAGTAAAGGA
Organism: Sequoia sempervirens; assembly: GCA_007258455.2. Lineage (NCBI taxonomy): Eukaryota > Viridiplantae > Streptophyta > Pinopsida > Cupressales > Cupressaceae > Sequoia > Sequoia sempervirens. The sequence continues at coordinate 795,349,735 of VDFB02271358.1, forward strand.
ATCCTAGATAATATCGACACTTTTGGAAACATTCACACTCTCACTTGAAAATACATTGGTACGTTGATTTTCAGTTTTGGGTAGCCCAAACCCAAACCCAAGATACTTTGGTCTTTGAGAAGGAATTATAGGTTTTCGTATTCCAGTTTTGTTTTTTCCAATGCTACTAGTTCCATCATAACCTTCTTCCTTCACCATGTCATATCCTTTTCTATACATCTGGACTGTTAATGGGGATGGATCTTCTAGGTCTTTGTAAATCCAAGTTGATATGTCTTCATTGTCCTCTTTTTTCATGTTGAAAATCATGTTGGAGGAACCTTAAAAATTTCTTTGGGATCCATTCTAAAACAAGTTCAAACATAAGCCTTTGGAGATGGGTATTTTAGTGATGTAATAGGCCGTATTCAATTTGTATTCTTTGCAACCTTGGTCCTTGATCTTGATGCTTGGATCAGGTTTTTGAATGGAGAGAGATGGTATGGCGGAAGTCGAAGGAGGATGTAGATGGTTTGGTAAGTGTGGATAGATCGATGTATATGGATGAAGAGGATGTTGAAGCTTCTTAGTTAATTGGCACTTGATGTTCTAAAATACCCCTTAAATTGGTGCAATACTGGAAGGGATCAAGATCTCCATGTATAGTAATTTTGGTGTCATCAAAAGGAAACTTCAAGCATTGATGGTAAATGGATGGAACAACTTTTAAGGCATGGATCCAAGGTCGACTAAGCAATATGTTATAGAGTAATTATAGATCTAGGACTTGACATGTTGTATCCACAATGACTGACCCAACATGGATAGGAAGTGTGATAATGGCTCAAGAGGAATGTTCTTCATCATCATAAACCTTTAGAAAAATATTCTTGGTAGCATATACACAAGCATCAAAGAAGCCTAGAGCTTTATCTAGTTTTAGGAAGCATATGTTCAATACTACTTTGCCATCTACTAAGACTTGTCTGACCTTATGTTTATGGATAAGGACTTCGATATGAAATGCATCATTGTGAGAGGGTTTTGGTGATGAATAGTCTTAGTTTAAAAATATTATGTGATGGGGAATGGTTAGGTATCCCGCCATGGCTTTGAATTGGTTGACATCAATGTGATTAGGCACAAAAAACTCCTCTAGAGTTTTCTCAAGTATGGCCTTGTGTGCAGGAGAGATGCATAGCAGCTCAAGTATAGAGATTGATGCAGAGTTAGGAGGATTCAAAACACATCTCACAAAACCTTCAACTTTCCTTCCTTTGACACACATATTCAACTATATTTCTCTCAGTATCAACAAAGATCAAATTCTTTCACTATTTCCCTTAAATACACATCATGACACTTGGTTCAAACACTCAAGACTCCAAAACAGAGAACAAGGCCATATTCCTCTTGTAGTTACTTCAAGACACCATAACCAACTCCAAACTAGTTGTCACAAACCCTTTCACCAACTTCAATAACCCAAATATAGGAACTTTCAAAGATAGACTACCCAAAATAACAATTAGGTCTCTAGGCTACAATTCTCATCCATCCTTAACTCCCAATAACAAGGATTCACCACATTCTTCAACTAGATTAAAAAACACACGTCTCCTATAAAGAAAAACACCTTTCAAAATTTTTTTATGTACACTCAACATATGAGACTCCAACTATACACACTATCCTAATCAGGATTGTGTCAACACTACCCTTCCTGAACAATAAGCAGACAAGGGCTTCAATCTTATATACACACCCAAAATATATCAATAAAATTACTTCCATACACCATGGAAACCATAAAAACTCATTGAATCTCAAGTTGGACCACTCACCCAAATCAAATCTCAGTAATCTACCCTAAACAATGGTTTTTACCAATCTGTCATAAAACATAGTCAAGATCATTGAAAGATACATGCTTAAAACATGTTTTGATTAACTAAACTAAACTACAAAGTGATATACACACCCTTGAAACTATTCCCAACCACCTTCCAACATGATGTACATTAAATTCAATAATAAAACATATAAAAACTCATTATTTTATTGTCATTTTCTAGATTTTCTTCATACTACGGACCTAGGGCATCCATAAAACAATATCAAATCAATTGTTGATAATATGAAAACTTGGTACATGAGAGAACATAAATTAATGGACTCTTTCACCAATTTCTAGCCAATTCCATTGAATAATTTATTTGTTGCTTCATTGTTTACCCTAGGAGGGTTTTGACCCATTTTCACAAAATATTCAATATCTTGCTCAAAATAGTATGGATTTGAATGAAATAAAAAATAATATGGAAGTATATTCATATATTTATCAAACCCCATGACTTCCCCCTCATTATCAGGCCATACATGGCCGTATAGGAGTAAAGAAACATGTTTTACTAGTAAAAACTCAAGAAATTGCGTAAAAGATAGGTTTTTTTTATTGATTTTTCCATTATTTACATCTCCCTCTCTATTTTCTCAAGATTCTTCCTCATTTTAAAGGTTTCCACTCTAGATAAAATTACTAAAACCAACTCTAACTACCCTTCCAACCACTTGATTTTCCATTTACTTATTTTTCTCTTTTACTTTGACAAGATGGTTTACAAGTTTTGTTCTTTTTCCACCCTTTGAATCCCTCAATGTCTCTAGACTTCTAAATTAACTAATTACATGGAAAAAATGACATACCAAGCCCTTATTCTCATGACAAAACACCTAGAGCCTAATGTAGACCTTATTTGAAAACATGTTCAAAGTGTGCAAATTGGATAAAAATGACTACATAACTTATCCAAATGCCTATCAAATAACTCAAATGCATTATAATTGTCTTGAAAGACCTTATTTAATGACCCCTAAGTGCACACTAAACACTCTTTTACAAAGTGGCCTCATGGAGGCTTGAATGCAACAAGGTGCTCTTGTACCAAAGATTGGGGTGGGTGTTTTTCCTAATTGGTCAATGAGATTGAATTGTCCCTTAGGTTGTGATTGTTTGGTGGATGGACTAGGTTGTAGTTGTTTGGTAGATGTGTTGGAATCGAGAAACACTAAGAGGGGGTGTGAATTACTGTTGTACAATTTTTAACTTTATTAATTTGATCATTAAAGTGCTAATAATATTCAACCAAAATAAAAATGCATGCACATAAGACAAATAACCACAACACCATAACACAAGGATTATTTTACGTGGAAACCCTGTTAGGGGAAAAACCACAGTGGAGGTCAATCCACAATATTGTTCAGTGTACTCAAAAGAAAAGCTTACAAAATGAGAATGCACTTGCATTCAGGCACATTTTGTAAAGCTCACTTCTCAAAAACTGAAAGGCTTATTTCCTTACAAAAGTTAGGAATACTTCCAAGGATTTGAACTGATAAAGTAGCATCTACAAATTCCTGATTATAGTTCTTGTTAGGCTCAACAATCAAATTCTAGATGTTCTGACTGATTCTACTCTTTTTCCTTGTTCTACTTCAATTCACATCAAAAATCCTTAATCCACAAGTGAAACTGTGCATAATCACTCTATTGACCTTATATCACTCACAACATACATCAAATCACATATAACACACACCAAAATGATATAGTCGACCACTTATATATATCCACCACCAAGAATTTAATCATTTCATGTTGGCCTCAACAAAATAAGAAATATTCACAAACTGTTGGCTCAAATCATTCATAATATTCAATGTGCATCCAAAAGAGTCATCCATAACATTGTGAGGACCCAAACTAAAATATTCAAACACAAAAATACTTAAACAATAACTCCTCAAATATCTACGACACAATATATTCACCAAGTCGGCCCTCATACACTGATGAATGAAAAAATTAGTTTACCAGACCTTCTAACTTTCACCCAAATTGATACAAGGCACAAATATTTATAGATGAAACATATTATGCATTGAAAAATACTCCCTAAGATCCACAACACAATTAATAATAGAAAATATATGCATATGAATAGAAGAACATGAAATTATCAGATGCTCTATTCTAACTTAACAAATAATCACTGATCTTCAAACTATCTACCGGTATGAGAAAATTGCAATGTGTGGATCAACTAGCTGACAAGGGTTGCTATCAATGACAACACCAGAAAACATGTGCAATGTCTCTTTCCAACAATCTCCCCCTTTGGCATTAATGGCAACACTTGGTGATAAATGATTAAGTGTCATATCAGTACCAACAAATATACACTACCAACCAAGACTTCCAAAAATATCTTCATCCATAGCTCAAAACTACAACTCCACATTAGATGAATATACATTTTTCACTATTCTATTCTCCCCCTTTGACATCAATGGAAAATATGGGGAATTTGGATACAAAACTCCTATAAACAAATAGAAACTTCAAACTGCATATGTAAAAACTTTGTTTCAAAATGACTTATGCAAACTTGAAGATATTGGTAGAATTTGTCTTTAATAGGTTCAAGCTTGTGTCCCAACACTTATTGAGACTTTCCAAAATAGTTATGTGGCCATAGAGTAAATAAGATTGTACTTCTACAGATTCAAGGCTCATTGGATCACTAACCACAATAGCATCTTATGCTTCTTTCAAAGCATTCAACATGGTTTCCATCTTTGGACCAATTAGCCCTCTAAATTCACCAGCTCTTTCCACAACTCTGTCATTATCACACTTCAAGCTCTTTATTTTGAAAAGTAAGGATATAACTTGACTTTCGTTCTCTCCAATGGAAATAGTTAAAGGGTCAAAAGCATCAAAAATAGTAGCTAACTCTTTCTCAAGATCCTTAACCTTCTCATTTTCCTCAGTATGTTTTGACAAAGACAAATATGACTTATAAATCCTTTCACCTTCTGAAAATTCACTTTGAACATTTTTAGCATAGGTAGCTAGCAAATATTTTTCATTAGCTATTAATCCTTTCAACCTATTGATCTTTCTCAAGTGACTCAAAATGAGTACTTACTGAATTTATGAGTTTCTTCAGCTCATCGGATGGATCCTTAACATGAGTAGGCATGATCTTCTCCAAAATGTCAAATGCCAAGTTCAATAACTCACTATCCTCAATGTGATACTTTAGAATCTCTTCCAAGCTAGCCTTAGCTTGTGCAAATGATGTGACTTTCATTTTATGAATTGGGGAAAAAGTATACAAATGAATAGGGGCATCTCCCAACTCAAGATCGAATTCTTCCTTTTTCTCTTCTAGAAACTTCACTCCCTCTACAGTGTCTCTTTCTTCTACTATAACTTCTTTAACTTCAACCTTCTTTTCAACAATAGTTTCCACAACCACTGATTTTTTCTTGTCATTTGGAGCTTCAGCTTCTTCAACTGATATCTCCATAGGTTCTTCTGTATCATGCACTTTAGGAGGAAACTAAGTGTCCTCAACTGTAACCTCCTCATTTACTTGACCAAATGAAATATTTTCCACATGCTCTTCTTTAGAAACAATATCAATTTTGTTCTTTAATAGAACTTCCTTCAAAATTCTTTCAGTTTCTTTTTCTACTTCTTTAGTCTTACCCAACATAACCTTTTCCATTCTTGTTTTTCTTTTGAACTCTCTTTTTTCTTCTTATAGGATTGACTTCATTTCTTCAATAGACATTATCAAACTTAGATTTGCAAGAACTCGTTCTATCAGCTACTCCTCTTCAATTCTAGCATTAACTCCCCTCATCTCCAAAATTCTATACAATTCCTTAGGAAACTATGCCATTATCTCAACAAGAGTCATTGAAATTGTTCAAATATTTTATTGTAGCTTCCTCAAAAACTCTTTGACCAACAATATCAAAATTACCATACACTTCACATAGGGGATTAAGATTTCCTTCCTTAATTATAGCTCTTTCAACTTCCTCTATTGAAATACCTAGTTTGTCAGGCTTCATCTTCTTCTTTGCTTTCTCCTCTTCACCAAAGGACTTGACTGATGTTCTTGCATGGGTGCTCATATGCTTTATTTCTCTAACTTCTTCATTGGATTCTATCTCTTCATCTTCTAAAACAACAGTATACACTCTTGTGCTCTTATCCTTATTCCTTTCACCAGATGCATTAACTTGATCTTTTGTAGGGGTTGACTTCTTTGCATGACCGGATAGGGGTGCTGAGCTCCTTTTTTATCTAGTTCAAATAGAGGATGCTTCTAGAGTAGTAGATTCAGTTTTAGCAGGATCTTTTCCTTTTTTTCTTTCATCTTGTTCTCTTTTCCTTATGGCTTCTCTTACAACTTCTTTAGATATGCACATGCTATCTACAAAGACTTCTATTTATTTCCTCACTCTCTAGACTATCATTGGTTTCTTCAATTTCTCATGGAATTCCATGTCCTTTTCTGCATATATTCCTAATCTTTCTTTAGATGGATACAAAGGATTACTCAAAATATGTTGTATGTATAGCTCCAAGATTCTTTCCCCAACTTCATAACCCATTGGCATAATCCAAACAGTTCTAGCTTTTGTTGGTTCCATCAAGCACTAATCAATATCTACCATAAAACGAACTGTGTCCTTATACTTCTCCACAATAGAAGTAGGAATTATTTCCATTGCTTGCATTTCATTTTGAAAGTTCTTAAGATATCCCCATATTACAGTTTTCCTAGCTTGCAAATCACCAAGGCTGGATAACATGTCTCTAATCTTAACAACAATAGGCTTATTTCCTCTTTCCCAAAACACTTTCCTGACTTCTAGAACTTCATTCATGAAATAAAAGAACAAACATAGTAACAAATTACCATATTTAAATGAATTCTTCTTATCTTTCTTAATCTTACCAAGATTTTCCATAAGCTAACTTTAAAGAAATTCACATAAATCATACTCTGCATTCTCCTTTACCATCTGATAGGCCTCATATATGGTTGTATCGGATATAGAATTTTCTCTACTGGAGTGATATATATTATAACCAATGACCATTGAGGAAAACTTCACACCCACATCAATGATGTTATCAATTGTCATCACTCTTCTATCAAATACAAAACCAATTGCATTAGTTACTGTTTGATTTTTTACAGACTTCAAAATTGGCAGTCCACTAGAGGAGTTTAAACCTGTAACAACACTTATAGCCTCTTTTGTAATCTTGAAGGGTTGATTCAACCACATGAATTTAGCATGAACTCGACTCAAGATATAACGTACCCATTCATTTTCATAAAACATGGGAAATTTCACAATTTGCGTGAATTTCTTCTCCTCTAGGATTTTGAATTCGGGCTAAACACAAAAATTATCTCCAACAATGCATGTTTGGAATACAAATTTAGCAATTGTGAGTTTCCTAACTCCTCAATATTAGCATGCATGTATGCCCTATGTATCTTCAATGTGCAAAACACCATATGGAATAGACAAAAATACAACTAAGGGCTCGGTCTCAACAGACTTGAAAGGATGCCACTTGAATTTTGGATGGGGTCTATCCTTGACTTCAACTACTAATGGAGTAGCCATTTTCACAAATTCATAGTTTTGCAAGTTTCTAGATAAATACCTTTTTTCTAGATTAGGGTTTGAACTTTGAATTACCTTCTCACTTGAATTCTCACCAAATTTTCCCAAAGTTTTCTTTAGAGTAATTCAAACTTATTCTTCTCAAAATGAAAAGTGACAAATGAAGGATAGAAATAACCTTTTATCATTCTCACACATAACCTTTTTGACATAATAAATTCTTCTACCTTAACTCAACCAAATACGCTATTTCCATACTTTGTAAAAGAAAACTCTTCTGCAGACCTTCAATTCTGTATAAATACTCTCACCAATTGTTCAATAGCATTTGTAGATCATTAATACAATCAATGAACTCATCCACATCCCAATGTCAATTTACTATAGGGGGTTTGAAAGATTTTCTTTATAGTTCCCCCTAGGCCAGAGGCCTTAACCTAATTCCCAAAGGAATTACCAGAATTTGATTCTAGTGTTGGCTCATTTCCCGCAACAGAGGGATTCTTCTTTACCCATTTCTTCTTCATTTGCATCCTGATCTAATCTGTAGTGACTTTCTCTTTTCCTTTTTCATCCCTCTATATGTCTCTTCTTTGATTTACGGGACCCCTTATACAAAATCTAGCAATATGACTAGTTTTTTTACAATTGTAGCACACCATATTTCTTTTGTTGGACCAATTGTTCCACTTTCTTTCTCTTGATCTACACTGGTTAGCAATATGGCCAAATCTATTGCATGTATAACATCTAACATTTCTATAAAATTCGTTCATCACATTTTTGCATTCGTTTGACTTATGACCATACTTGTTATAATTAAAGCACTAACCAAGGAATGATGGACCACTTGAATTCATTCTACTTCTACATTGAGTCGCCATATGACCAAATTTATTGTGAACATAATAGATACTTTTAAACCTTATGAGCATTAGGTTGTCTTACCATATAGCTTTTGATGTTGTTTATCTTATTTCCTTTTCTAAACCTCTTGTTCGGATCTAGAACTTTCTCCTTGTTCATATCCAAGACCTTGCTTGTCACCATTAGTCCTTTGACTTTTAATCAGTTCATCAAGCATTTCTCAGCTAATCTTGAACTTCTCCTTGAATTCATATTCTATAGCAAGTTCATCTATGAGATGAACAATGTTCTTTTCAAGCTCTTCCTCATTGTGTTTGGATTTTTCTAACTCAAGTTTCAACTAAATGAATCCATCAGTAATTTAGTTGCATTCTTCATATTTCTCTTTCACAAATTGAGAAATATTTTCTTCATTCTTCTTTCTATCTACAATCTCCTTAGTCATCCTCAACATAATAAATTTCATCACATGCTTTTGATCTACATTATTTTTGGAAAGATTTTCACATTCTTCTATCTTTTCCTTTAGGATTTTACTTAGTTGTTCATTGACAATGTGTTTACTGTCTTCTTGCTTGATCTAATCACAGAGTTCCTTTCTCTTCTCTCTAGACTTGTTGATTTTTTCTTTCAGTGACTCAATGAATCTCTCAACATTCATGAGGTTTTCTTGTAATTCCTGGACTTCATATTTTTCCTAATAAAGATCATATAGGGCCACCATATGTTATTGTTGTAAACTGCTTTAATCCATTGAAACACTTTCCAAGATCTTCCCCAATATTTTAAGCTTCTTCCGAGGAACTGAGCTCTAATACCAATTGTTGGAATCAAGAAACACTAAGAGGGGGGGTGAATCAGTTTTGTACAATTTTTAACTTTATTAATCTAACCATTAAAGTGTTGATAACATTCAAACAAAATAAAAATGCATGCACATAAGACAAATAACCACAACACCATAACACAAGGATTTTTTACATGGAAACCATGTTAGGGGAAAAACCATGGTGGAGGTCAATCCACAATATTATTTTTAGTATACTCAAAAGAAAATATTTCAAAATGAGAATGCACTTGCATTCACGCACACTACCTAGAGCTCACTACTCAAAAACTAAAATGCTTGCTACCTTACAAAAGTTTGGAATACTTCCAAGGATTTGAACTAATAAAGTAGCATCTACAAATGCATGATTATAGTTCTGGTTAAGCTCAATAATCAAATTCTAGACCTAATTGATCCTACTCTTCTACTCTATTTTGCTTCAATTCACACCAAAAATCATTAATGCACAAGTGAAACTATGCATAATCACTCTATTGATCTTCTTCCATTCGCAACATACATCAAATCACATCAAACACACACCAAAATGATATGATAAACCACTTATATATATCTACCACCAAGAATTTAATCATTTCATGCTAGCCTCAACAAAATAAGAAATATTTACAAACTGTTAGCTCAAATAATTCATAATATTCAATGTGCATCCAAAAGAGTCATCCATAACACAATGAGGACCCAAACCCAAATATTTGAACACAAAAACACTTAAACAATAACTCCTCAAATATCCATGACACACTATATTCACCAACTTAGCCTTCATACACTGATGAACAAAAAATTAGTTCACCAAACGTTCTAACTTTCACCCAAATTGATATGAGGCACCAAGATATATAGCTAACACATATTATGCATCAAAAAATACTCCCTAAGATCCACAACATAGAGTAATAACAAAAAATCTACATATGAATCAAAGAACACAAAATTACCGGATGCTCTATTCTAACTTAACAGATAATCATTGATATTCAAACTGTCTGCTAGTATGAGGAAATTGCAACATGTAGATTGACTAGCTGACAAGGGTTGTCATCAATGAAAACCCCAAAAAAATGTGCAGTGTCTCTTTCCAACAAGATGGACCAGGTATCATGATCTTCAACTATCTAGGAGGAGGAGGACCAACTATGGTGACTTTTTCTCCATGGGTAGTAACATTACACTCAAGTGTTTTCTTGATGGTAATAATATTGACATATTCATCAGCAGCTCAAAGGTGATTAATAATGGGTCCACCAGAAGATTTGAAGGTGGTGTGAGTGTAATTGGCTTGATTATTATTAGTCTTTGGTCCTAACATAGAGGGATTATTTTAACCATGATCCTACAGTAGATTTTTATGGAGAGTATGGTATGAGTTTGACAAAAATTGTTGTCTACCTAATTCCATGGTGCAATTTTCAATGAGATCATGTACAAGATTTCTTAATTGTTGACAAGAGGAAGTTTTATGCCCTTTGCATGATGATAATTATAGAATGCATTCTCATCCCACCAAGATGACTTGAATTGTCCTAGGTCATATGGCTTAGGTTCCTACTATGTGATGACACCATTTTGGAGGAGCTTCTTCAGGACCACTTCGATTGGTTCACCCAAGGGGGTGTATGTGCAACTTTTTGGAAATTTCCTTGTTTGACGTGGTTGCCCTTGGTTTTGATTATTTTGGATGGCATTTGTAGTATGTGTCATTGTTGTCATTATTGTGTTTTGCAATTGAGGTCCTTTGAGAGTGATTACAAGATTTGTTGTGTTTACTACCTTAGCGTCAACAACACCATCATTCGTGATTTGTTTATTTTTGATCCAGTACTTTTTTTGTTAGTAGGTGTGTTTGTGTTCATGTTCTTGTTGCTATATTTGAATTCTCCTTTAACAATAAGGTCCTTTTCAAGTTGGACTCCTTTTTCAATGAGGTCTATGAAAGTGGTGCAACAATCAACTTGTAAATTGTATTTTAATTTGCCTAGAAGGTTTTGGACAAACATGTCTACCTTTTCTTTTTTTGGTATCTCAACATGAATATGACTTGATAAACTTCTCCATCTTTGGAAGAATGGAATAAAAGCATCACCAGTTCCTTCTTGAGTAAGTGTGCATAAATTGGTAGTGGAAACATCGGTGTCGATGTTATAGGAATAATTTTGTACAAATTTGTTAGCAAGTTCTTCCCATGTTTTTATTCCTTTAGGAAAGGTAGAAAACCATTCCAGTGCGGGACGTACGAGACTCCAAGGGAAGAGTCTCATCAGATACATATGTTCATATGCCTTTGTATTTGGTGAAATTTGGCACCACATATCTAAGAGGGAACTGTGGCATGTGTAGACTCATGTCAAAAGGGTAGGAACATAAATCGTATGATCTGTGGGCCTTTTTGTGTTGCAATTGCATGTTCTCCATTTATTTTTGCAAGATCACAATTTGAGCTATGAGTGCATCAATTATGGGATTGTTTGTTGCATCACACATGCTAGTGATAGGTATTCCATGAGTTCCCATTTGCTATGAGGATATGTTCGGATTTGGGATGTGTTGTTGTGAAATGTATGATGTGTTTTGATTTGGGATTTGTTTGTATTGATATTATTTATTATGAATGTGTTGTGTATAGATGTGTATGTGGGAATATGCACTCCAACCATGTTAGTTTATATTTGTGGAATATGTTGACATTCAGTGTTTTGATGTCCAAATGAATTCATGTAATGTGTCATTTGATTTCCTTGTCCAAATTGGTAAATGTGACCATGTGGAATATTTGTATTTTTCCTTTGGGGGATATTGGTGTTGGTATTGGATTATGATGAAGTATTGACATTTGGTTGAGGTCTTGGAATGGAAATTTGTCATTTATTCCTCCCAAAGGGGTTCAATGAGTTTGTTCCCATGGCAATAGTTGAGGACCCAAGTGTAAGACTTGATGATGTTATTCCCATGGTGCTAGATGAAGATCCAAATAACAACTTTGATGAATTTGTCCCCCCAATGCCTTGTGATGAAGTTGTTGACATTAGAGGCATTCACTATGATGTGGCTTGAGAAGTGGTTGCTGTTCCCTCAATAGATGTTGTGTTGACCATGTTAGAAGTATTTTGAGTTGAGGTTCCATTAGAGGTAGCATTGATGGTGTTTGTCGCATTTTTTGTGGTGGCACTGGAATGAAGGTATTGTTTGCATGTTGTGTTATGGTGTCGAAATAGGTTGTTTGGTGTTGGTGGTATTATTTGCATTGTTGTTTACATCATGACTAGGAGAGGGTGGTCTTAAGGTGTTAATGTCAAACCCTCATGGAAATTTGGCCCCTTAGTGTAAAAGCATGGCTAGATATCTTTATGAATCTTGTAAGATTAATTCCTCCATAAAGGAGGCCACATCGGGGTTATGTGTGGTAGCTTCTAAGTCTTCCACAAATACATGTCCATTTTTGTCTCTATGTATAAAATGTTTGAAAGGGTTGCATGAAGAAGATGACACGTTCATGTCACTAAAAGGATTGATGAAAGATGCTCCCATGTCTATCTTTTGGTTCATGTAATTGGAAAAGTTATAAGGGTTGGTGTCTTGTCCAAAAGGGTCAATTTGTCTTCTTTTCCTTTGGAGCCTAGTCTCAACCATATAAATATTTTCTCAAATGAGGGAAGATGATAACTAAATGATGGGAATGATATGACACTATGTTTTTGGATTTTTTTTTTTGAATAAGGGATGAAAAATGAGGACTAAATTGACTAAAATATGCAAAGGTCTAAGCAATTTTGATGGAATTTTAGAAAAAGTTTACTCAACCACTCAAAGCTTGGTCTATGTCTCACTTTGGATCATCAAAGGAATTTTTCGTAGAACTAAATGACAAGATGACAAAGTGAGATTTCCTAACTAGACTTATGAGTTGGAAAGTTCTCAAAAAAGGACAATGACTAAAGGGGATGATTTTTACTATCCAATGATAACCTACTTTTGAGGGAAAAGATTTTACAAGGTATGGTAAGTTTTCCTATTCCAAAGTCTACAAATATGAGGATCTAAGGACTTGATTATGCTGAAAATGATGTCTTCTAAGATGCAACAAAAAATTTGCAAGGATGGACCTATGGGAGAATGCAAGATAAAATATGCAAGAAAGGATGATTTGACCAATTCCTTGTCTGGTTTTTATATAGGCCACTAGAAAAAGATGTCTAAAAGCAGTTAAATGTTTGGACATAGGTTTTGGATAGTAACAATGTTTTTCTTAATGATAGGCAATTGTGTCATTTCAATTGGAAAATGTGTTGTAGGATAGCGAATGCATATCATTTTTAGTAAATATGTCATGACATTTCATAGATGCAGTTCAGAAAGTCAATTGCATTGTTCTGGAAAGTAAATTCTTTGTGATACAATCAAATGCATTGTTCAGTGACCAAATGCGGCTTAGCAGAGTGATTACATTGCAAAAAGTCTCAGATGCAGTTTAGAATGTTGAATTCACTATCCATAATAGAAAATGTATTGTAGGCTGAATAAAGGTTTGGTTTGTTTGCAATTTTGGTAAATTTTTAGAATTGTTTTAGTTTGAGTGAGTGTTTCCAAGTTTATGAAAGGTTTTTATTTGTTCAATGTCTTAAAAAACACTTGGAAAACACAATTTTTTTCTTTGAATGTTTGAAAACATGCACAGTGAAGACAAGCATAATCTTAGGTTAGGTAAGGACTATATCTACTAAATTCCACGTGGGTTTCCCCAAATACACTTATTCTTAGCGGGTGATCTAGAAGCTTGGACACATAGGATCCCCCTTACATTGCACTCACTTCTCGGGTCAACCAAGATTCAAGCCCCCATAAATATCCCATGGTAGGCTTTTCACCTTTACTAATAACTACGAGAATGTGGATGCCTTGGCAACAACCGTTGCAACACCAGTGGATAGATGGGTTTTTGGCAACTACACAAAGCTTTTTAGTTTGGGACTCTCATTTGAGTGGCCACACATGAGGCAAGATTGGCTCCAATAAGGAGGAATTCCAGCCTAAAAAGGTTATGCTCAATAGGATTTTGGGGAATTCACTTGTATATGTGACACATCCACACTCGTAATCCTAAATTTTTCATCAGGATTCACATTTGTATATTGGTCGAGAGTAGCTCGACTAAAGAGCTTCATTGTTAGTTTGAGTCACCTTGGGGTGAGTACTTTTTCCCACCAAGGAAGGCCTAATTCCTAGAGTTAATAACAATTTCTCTTGCACCCAGGATCACAAAAGTGTGCAAGGGGAGAAGACACTTCTATTATTGAATCGGGGTTACACAAATTGGAGACACTTGTTCATTTTAATTATCCAAATTGTAATGTGAGCAAAACACATAAAACACTTTGTTTATTTTAAACTTTAACTCAATGTGAAAAAAACAAAGATTATTTTAACCCCATTTCATGAAAATTCATGTAAATTTTAGCCTTATGATTTTCAATGCAAGATTGTGTTCATTTAAACCCATGAGTCAATATGCATGTTCATTTTAGCCCCTGAAATGTGAATGCAAGTTGTTTACTGTTTGTTTTCTTGATTAAGGAATTGAAAAAGTGATATTAAATCAAGAAAGAAAGGGCTAGACTCCTTACCACATGCTACAAATAGAATATTAGTAACCCAAAAAACCTCTCAGCTACTAACAAAAAAAGAGATCTGAAAATTTTTGCAAAACCCTTAAAGTATATAATTTACCAGGTGAATGCATTGTTCTGCAAAGAAAATGCATCTCAAAGTTGGATGTTGGAATTTACTAGGAAGATGCATCGTTTTGGACAACAAATGTGTCTCAGGGCCGAAAGCTAGAATTTACTAGGAAGATGCATCATTTTACACAACAAATGTGACACAACAAAGTAGATGCATCATTCGAGTTATCAAATGTGTCTCAGGAAATCAAGTGTGGTTTTCTATCAATCAAATGCATCTTGGGACTATGGCTACATCATTCTATAGGTCAAATGTGTCACGATGTAGTGATTGCAGCTCAAAAATCTGTACATGCAGCGTTTCGTACCTATACCTACAAAAACAAAAGAAAGTTGTACATAAATATGCAAAAAACATAGTTTTGGCATCGGGTTCACCAATGTAACTTAGTGAAAATTACCAAGTTAGCATTATAAGCATAAAAAAACTAATCCTAAGCAAAGCAATAAAGAAAAATTGAGTAAAAACATTGAAAAAAAAAAATATTTCACCAAATGTCTTCAATCTCCATGAATCACATTCATTGCACCTTCTCTATTTGTTGCAAGTAGATAATTACCCTCATATTTGCGATGAGCAACTGATGACTATGACAATTTCCTAAGAAAATGTTGAAGGATTCTATCTAAAAGGCTATAGAATGCAAGTATGTAACTATGAAGCAAGCCTAAAGCATTAAGTCACAATGTCAAGAGATGTACAAAGGTGTCAAAATGAGACCAAAATTTCCATTTTATAGAAAAGTCAATTTTGGATGAATGGCCCAAATTGAAAGATGAGAAATGCCCTAAGATCAATGGTTGAAATTGAGTGTGACAACCCACAATTTGGGTTTCAATGGACAAGGTTGCATGTGACAAGGAGATAAGAATGACATGGAAAAAGAAAAAGCTGGAAAATCAAATAATAATAGAAATTTTTTATTTATGGAGGAAAACTGACATTTTGAATTAAAAATTAATTTAATTCAAAAGTGGGGCCATGTGACAGTAAATAATTAAATTTGAATTATTTACTTGAAGAGAGAAAATTAGAAAATGAGGAAATTTTAAATAAATGATTTTATTTAAAATTAGAAAAAGGCCAAGGTGGACAATAATTAAATAAATTAAAGAATTTATTTAATTACAAGAAGACATTTATAAATTAATGACATATTTAAATAAATAAATAAGATTTATTTACTTAAATAATTAGGAAGAAATAGTGGACAAAGGATAATTAAATAATTTTAAGAATTTATTTAATTATGGAAAGACATAGGAATTAGTGACACATTTAAATAAATAAATAAAATTTATTTCTTTAAATAGTTTGGAGGAATAAAAGACATGAATTAATTAAATAATTGATAATTATTTAATAAATAGTTGGATTAGGACTATAGGACATAATTAAATATTTTAATTATGTTAGCAAGAAATATGGAGAAAAATAAAACTTGCAGGCCTAGGTCAATTTTGTGTCTACATTTTTCCCCTCTTTGTCATAATGCAGCCTACTGCATTGTCACAAAGAAAATTCAGTCAAAAGCATGCCCCAATGAAGGTACAAAGTATCTATACCCCCTAGGGAAAATTTTTAAATTTTGGCCCGGCGTCAGAAAAAATTGGAAAGATAAGATGATAAAGGATCAAGGAGAGTGATCAAGACCCCAAGATCTATGATCTCATAGCAAACAAACATAGGCACCAAAGAACACACACATGTAGCAACAATGCATGATACATAGATATACAATGTCAAAATTAATGTAAAAGTGAAAAAGAAGATGGACTAACAAGTTGTATTATGCCATACATCCATAAAGTACACTCACAAGGGCTAGTGAAGTTTGATATTCACTAGGTGAACCCCCAAGGCAAGGAATAAGAAACACACACTAGGTCTACAAGGTGTGCACTCATAAAAAATGGTGGGAAAGGCAAACCAGGTGTACAAGTGTGTGCCCATTTTTCAATCCATACCAAAAAGGTGGCTATAATATTTAGAGTGGAGAAAAAATGAATTATTAGATTAACAAACTTCTATCCTTGGTTGGTAAGTTTTATATTTATTTTGAATTACTTTCTACCATGTATGTTTATCATTATTCTTGTTGGGTTCCATCCAAATCTTATTATCTCCACCTTAAAAGTCTCCCCAAATATGTTATGTAGGCTAATAGTGAAGGATATCATGGTTTTCATTGGCTATCCTCAGATTTCTATTGCCTACCTCATGATTTTTAAGGCCTAGGTTTCTAATAGTAAATAGACAATGTATTACCTTATGTTATAAATGGATCATCATGACTCTTGAAGGAAATTAATCTTGTAATATTTTGGTATAATATTATAGTAGCTCTATAGTGTCAACTAGTAATATTTCTTAGAAAGGCCTTTTCTTTCATAATCTTCTTGTCATGCAATATATTGCAAAAATATATGGAACTTTGTTCATCAAGAGTATTTAGAAAGCCTAAAAAATCCATCAAACCATTTCTCCATTGAGTAGGAATTGAACACTCTAGTGGTCTCTCTATCAACCATCATTCTATTTGGTGGTCTCCATTTTTCTCTTCTCAATAGTTATTTCTAGCCAAAGTTCCTTGGTTGCATACTTTCAAGTTCTTTAATCAAGGCATAAACATGTAGCTAGATTTTATTTATAGATCCAAGAAGAACATGTTGTCTTGACATTAATTTCAACAAAAAATTAGGTTGGCCACACAAGATTATGATACCTTTCAATTTGTTATCAACACTATATCACTTCAGATTCTTATCAAAATTGGGCATGGGTTTGTCAAACCTTGGTGGAGGGGTTGATAGTATTACTCAAGTAAGACCTCTCATGGCTACAAACCTCACAAATACTACATATAGTTGTTCTCCCATCTTCATTTGATGGATCAACTTAATCTATAATGATAGCTCCATTCATCTATTGGGACTTGGCATCATAGGATCCAATGTATTTGGTTAGTTTTTTTGGCTACTATATTAGCTTAGTTTTCTTGGTGCATATTATATGAGGGTATCCCTCTAGGTAATCAGTTAACTCAAATGGATGTTCCCAATCCTTGTTGTCAATTTTATGGCAATATAAATTCCTTCAAGAATCTATTTTTTCTTGTTCCATAAGTCAATTTTTTTTTACTTGGATTGATAACATTTTCAATCCATTCAAGCCTACCCCTTTCTCTTGGGATGCGGTTCATCTTAGATATTGGCCTTATCTTCCACACATAATTGTACCCAAATTTGGTATGCTTTTAGTGTGGAAATTTTGTTTAGCAATTGGAAAGATAGAGAAAGTTCTCTTCTCTTTTATTCTTCAACCAATTCTAAATTACCATTGTATGCTAAAGCCATTATTATCTCTAACCTACTTATGTATATTTATGTGCAAGCTTCTAAAGTTACACTTGATGTTTCTTATCTTCAAGGTCTACTAGTCCTTTAGGGAAATTTCTCCCATATTGTTGCTAGATTCCCACCTAATTCCACCTCTGCTTAAAGTAAGGGTACACAAATGGGTGTAGATAGCCTACGAGGCATGGGTCCAATGAACATGATAGTGGATTATATTCTCATGGGAACTTAACTCTTACCCTCCAACTCCTAGGAACAACACTCCTAGTGGATGTCACTAAATGCTTCATACCTCATGTCATGGGCATGGTGAGATCTTAGTTGGCCTAAATTAAGAAATTGTTCTTATCTATCTAGAGTTGATCATCACTTTATCCGAAACTCAACAATTTTTAAATAATCCTCTTGAAAAAGAAGGTGTTCTCACTATTTAGCAGGTAGATGATGATACTATTCCTACTACATATTTGGCAAACATAGATGATAATGATCCCTTTCTTCTATATTTTCTTTAGCTACTTAGAATTTATTTGGGCTTGGACCTTTTGTTAATTCATCTTTGTATTGGAAGTGATCTAGTAAGATTTTTTGGGTGTAAATCTCTACCACACTCCCTTTTTTGTGAATATTATACTATTCATTATTTAATATAGTTAAATAAGAAATTTTCATACAAAAAAGAAACACGAGAAAATAAATGCAACATATATATTAGAGTTGACATTTATTATGCTATAGAAATATATCTATAAATAATTATAAATATAAATAAAATTAGAATATAAGTACCTAGCTTTAGATTTGATTTTTATTGATCGATGTTGTTGATTCTATCAAATAATTAGTGTTAGATTGCGAAAATAATTTCCGTTCACATAGTGTGAACTATATCCATACAATGTATTAATATCTATAGATTTGATCTAGTATGTTTGATATTTTAAATTCATGTTTGTCTTGATGTCTAGATCTACAATTAATAGCTACAATGTTTAGGATCACCTTTGTGAGTTTATCTCATTACTTGGTGAAACCCTTGTTTCTAGCTTAATATTCTTTGATCAATGACTAAAGACATGCCAAACAATCATACAATATGCCAAATCATGTATAACTATTGATGTCATGCTAACACTAAATGCTAATGTAGTGTATTTTTCTCTTTTATTAGATGACTCACTAATAAGTCTCATATCTTAAATGATAATTTAATGAATGAAGGTTTATCTTTATATACAATATCCTAACATATAGTTTGAATATTTTCTTGTCTAATTTTACTCCTAATGATTAATTAGAATAATGCCAATTTAAATCGATAATAAATTTTGAATTTATGAATTTGAATGTTGAACCAATACCACAATAATTATCCAAATTCATTTTTTCAAATTTAATATAGAATAATGACTAGAAGGAAAAATTATAAATCAAATTTAGAGAATAATGAATAGGAAAATATTGAAATCAAATTTAAACTTTTAAAGTGCGCCAAAATAAATAAAAAACTTTGAGTACACATTATTACGCCGAAGGCATTCCCTCAATGAAGTTTTCCCAACCCATTTCTTCTATCGACGGTTCAAATCGCAGGATAAAGGGTGCAACACCACAGAATAGATCTCCATCGTTCAATGCTTCTTGTCGTTTTCCCTTCTACCTTGTTCATGCATTTACTGAGAATGTGAGTTGGTGTACCGTCTGCTTTGTGATGCATTTACTCTTTTCGCCGCCTTATGCATTTTGCCCCAAACCCTAAATCGCGTTCACGTAGACAGGCTCTAGGTACTTTTTGTTTTTGTGAATAGATTGAAGTAGCAAGCGATTTCTGCTTTGTAGGGTTTCCTGCAAATTCTGTCCATTTTCTCTCTTCGGCATCATTGACATCGGGACACAATTAGTGCAGAATCTTGAGGTAAGTCACTTGCCAGTCTGCTTTCGAAGATTTTTCCTTTTGAATCTGTACGCCGCCTGATCATTCTCTGTTGTGTTTTATTTCATTCTAAACAATTCTGTTGTTATATATCGAAAGAGGATCCATTGTTTTATCTGTCGTTGTTTTCTTGTCATCAGTCCCGTTGAGTTTTTTCAAATGTTATAATAAGAGCCATCGCCTTGACCCTTCTCCTGCCTCTTTCATTTGTAATTCTTGGCCACAGGGTAATCTCATAGCCCCTCATCAGCAAAATCATGATGAACACCGAACTAAGAAACATATGCCTTCAGCCCTGCCACAGAAAACATTTGGCACAGCTTATGCCCGCAAATTGCAGAAGACATGTTCTCTCCCTGCTCTAAAACTCCCATACTATCTTAGGCGGAGAAGGGTAATAGCTGAGCTCACTGTATATGGTGTTGCACTTGACTATCGCATTTGTGTGAAAGTTTCTACAGCCTTTTAATAAGTATATTTTGTGCTTACCCCATAATCATAGCATTCCATGATGCGTCATCTCTTTAAGGCATTTTGTCATACAATTAACGTGCCTTGTTTATGTTTCCGCATTTTGCATACATGACTAAATGTTGCGGGATTTGGCTTTACAGGTCTGTCGACTTTATTTACTTGAAATTTTCAAAAGCCCTTTCAATAAATCATTTTTTTTTCTTTCGCATAACCTACAATGTTTCCAGGCCGTCGAATCGCATTTCTTTGAGGCATTCTGTCAAACAGTTCACGTGCCTTGTCTATGTGTCCACTTTTTACATACATAACTACAAGGCAGTTGAAATTACAACATTGAAAAAAAATGTACCTTCATCTTTTATGCTGCGATGAAAGTCCATACCCTGTTCCAAAGCTCCCATTTTAGCGTTGGTAGAGTAGATGTTAACAAAGGTTGTGGAATGTGGCGTTATACTGCCAGTCACACCCGTGTGATACAATTTGTGCAAAATCTTGAGGAAAGTTGCTGGCCATGGTTTCAGCGAGTGATACAGTTTGTGCAAAATCTTGAGGAAAATCGTTGGCCATGGTTTCATCGAGTTCTTTTGTTTTATTTTCTTTGGAATTTGGTATTCGCCTCTATCACTGCTTGGATCAGCAAGGTCAAATGCTCAGAACTCCCTTATATCCTCTTATTTAATTCAATTATTGTGTACAAATGGGGTTGTTTTGTTATTCCTTTGTGAAGTTTTACAATGGTTTAGTGTTATTTCTGTTTCTAAAGCATTGGAGGTTTTGTTCTTTTTGGGGATTCCGAGCATCAAGTGTACTTCATAAAATATCTCTGGCGTTGATGGTATTGGAAATGTGAATTGATGAATTTGGGATTCTTATGTTTCTCCTGTTCTTGTCTATTTTGGGCATTAAATCTGTGGCATTTTAGTGATGAATAAGTTTTGATTTGCTCTGTCCCAGATGGGCGACATTTGCTTTCCCCAACTCAGTAAAATTGGAGTCCAAGCTCTGTAAATTTACCATCTTTAATGGAACTACTGAATATGAACAAAATAATTAACTAAAATTTACACACATCTTCGACGTACCCATTGCACACACAGGTGCAATTGCTAGTTTTACTTCACTAAAGACAAGTCAAAGTGAGTGGAAACAATTGAAAAGTGGAGGCTATGCATTTTCCACTGTTACAATAATAAATGGTCGAACAACTTGACCAATCTTTAAAATCATAATGGAAGTATGACGTCCGTTGAGCATATGTGCCTTGCTTCACAAGGCAGCAGCTAAAACATACCGACCGATTTTGACCCTTTATCATTTCGACAGACTAAAATATGCAGGGGCAATTAAATAATGCTCATCTTACGTAAGGGCCTACGCCAGCTCAACGACTAACGCTAGCGCAGAACCGATATACTCTAAATTTACCGATATTGGTTTTCTTATATATATCTTCCCACACTCCATGCCATTTCATTATAAGATCAACAAAACCATCTTCAGCTTTTTCAACTTTCGGTTTTGTGTTTCAACTTTAGGTTTCGTGTGTGATTATCTACATCGGTTTAAACTTTGGTTTTTCTCTGAGATTATCTACAGCTGCGTGAATTTTGGCTTTTCGGCGTGCTTGAGATGGAGCAAGTGAAGGTACTCAACACATGCATCAGTTCCTTTGGCATGCGTGTCTTGATTGGTCTAGAAGAGAAAGGTGTGAAATATGAATACCAAGAAGAGGTGCTCTCCAGTAAGAGCGACCTCCTACTGCAAATGAATCCTGTGCACAAGAAAGTACCTGTCCTGATCCACAATGGCCAGCCTATATGCGAGTCTCTCATAATTCTTCAGTACATTGACGAGACTTGGGATTCCAAGCAGTTTTTACCCTCTAAGCCCTATGATCGTGCCCTTGCCCGCTTCTGGGCCGACTTCATAGATAAGAAGGTAAGGCATTCTAGTATTCTCGTTGGCATTGGCATTGAAGTTTTTTAATGTATTCTAACAAAAATTCTCTATGGTTGCAGTTTTTTGACTCCGTAATCCGTATATTGAGGTCAGAAGACAAGGCTCAGGAGGAGGCCAAGCATGACATGTTCGAGAGCTTTCAAATTTTAGAAGCTACATTGAAAGAGATGTCGGCAGGGGGATCCCTGCCTTTCTTCAGTGGAAATAATTTCGGGTTTCTAGATATTGCCTTCATTCCCTATGCTTCTTTTTTCCATGCTTTGGAAACTATTGGGAATTTCAAGATACCGTTTGAGAGTGAATATCCGTTGCTTGATTCATGGGTTAAGAAATGTATGGAAAGAGACAGCGTCAAGAAAGCCCTTGCATCTCCCGATCAGGTTCTAGAATATGCATTGCAAGCGACGAGGAGATTTTTAACTGTTTAGATTGATTGTTCAGTTAAGGATGCAACATGTGGGCATTTGTTAGATGAACCTATGCTTTGTAATAGATGAAGAATAAAATATGTCCAATGCTTTTAGGTGGTAGCAGTCAACTTATTGTTGAACAGTTATACTATAGGTAGTAAGTTGTCACATTTAAACTCAGTACAGAGTTGAATCATTCAATTTTACCGTTGAATGGTTTATATGTTTAAAGGGTAAATCTAGCAGTAGGGAACTGTGTGTCGTCTTCAAGGCTAAATGATACTTTATAACTTAATTCCATATATTATTAGGAAATACATGGAATTTATGATTGGATCCTATGTGTTGTTTATAGACTCTAAGTGAAACTTTATTAACGTGTTTCTTATAAAGTCAATCATTCTCAATAAAAAAATATTATTTCCTTTGGTTTTATTTTAGCTTGTAAATGTGGTGGCATATTAAGTGGATTTTGATTTTTATGAAAATTTTATATGGTTAAATGAGGTTGAGTGGAGTAATATTGGGATGGGTAACTTTTTTGAAAGTTTTGATCTTTCATCTCAATGAGCATTGCATAAATGAAACAATTATATAATTGAATCTTGAAATTAGTAAATGAAGAAAAAAAACTTAGAAATTAAATTTAAAGAAATAAAACACCATTTATAAACATTTGCTAATAGTATTATAACCAAAATTATGTTCATAAATGACTTTAGAAATAGATGAAAGTCATAAATGATTACAAAATGAAATTGTGAATATATTTTGTTCATAGATTACATTTTTTTATTTCATTACATAAATATATGAGTATTCATTGATTAAAACCCACTTATTTCATTGTTGATAACTAGGAATCAATAATTGCAAAAGAAAGCAAGGTATGGATATTGAACATGGTCTTTTCTTTCCTAAATATAATTTGGGATGTGTTATTGTTGCACACAAGAAAAAGATAATATTGGTAATAAAAATGATATCAAATGTTATTGATAATAACCTATTTATTTAGACTGACTTATAGATAGTAATGATTGCTTCAAAGTTGAAATTTAATTTATATTTTGATAATTAATATAAAAAGATATTAGTTTTGTATTGGTTTAGATTGTCTATCAATATTTTCTCTTTTTGGTCTAGGGGATATATTTTTCTTGTAGTTGATTTATTTTTGACTTAGATATCATTTTTTTGTTGGCTAGGTAGGCCCAACTATATAATAATTTTTTCATAGATTATTTGTAATATATAAGAAAAAATTGTTGAGTATCATTGTTTTATTAAATTTGTATGTTCCCATGTAAATCTTGATAATTGTGATCTATCACTATTTCTTGGTTTTATAGCTCTCACAACATAGTTGGTGGCTTGGCCATGTGTTTATATTTATTTTTATTATGATGGTGTGGTTATGCCCTATTTAAACATTTGAGTGTGATTCCTTTAAATCCACTTTTTTTAAAAAAATATGGTTTAAATATTTTGTTATAAAGCAATATAATAGACATTTATTCATAAGTTAAAAAAATGAATCAAGATAAATTATGTTGATTTAGACATATGATCTAAACAAAACAAAGTTAACACTGAAAATCAAATTAGAAAGTAGTAGTAAAATCTAAGTTTAAATATCTATGTTTATCTATCTCACATATGCAATGCATTCTTAGACCTCTTTGAAATATTTCTCCTCATTTCCTCTAAGAGAAGGATAGAAATGAGGGAATCCAAGATTGGATCATCTATAAAATAATCACTTATGATAAGGATTACATTATTCCAAGATTCATATAACGAGGAAAATAATCAAATGCATTTATCATAATCATCTTTTAACAATAATTTACATAATCTTAAGAGTAGTAGGATAATATTTTAAATTTTTATTTCCTACTTATAGAAAATTTGAATAGTCATCAAGAAGATAAACTAAACATTCATTTTCATATTGTTAAATATGTATATTTTGATTGAATGGAATACATTTTCTTTGAATATTTTTTCATTATTTAATTCTTATACATTTAATTTGATGATATTTTCTACATTTCATTTCTAAACCTAATAGTGATATCTAGCCTCTCGAGGAATCTTTGATTTGTGAGGGTTCAAAGAAAGAGTGGGGAGACAATACTAGTATTTCTTCTGAGTGTGATGTACCTATTAAAAAGGGTCATAAAAATCTTGATCAAGAGAAGGGTATAAAGAAGATAGACCTTGAGAATATCACTTGAGTTGGGCCTAAGTAAACTCCCAAGCAAAAATAGGCCCTGGGAGGCCAATGTAAAACAAGAATTAAATAAAATTGAGAAAACTACCACTTGTTGCAAAAAGAAAAAGGAATAAAAAATTTCTAATCATCTAGTCACCCATAGCTAAGAGGGTGAAAACTTAGGAAAAACCGCCTCAGTGCTTTGAGTAGTTTAGGAGTCACTAAGGGGAATTTGCTATGATAATAGATGATGATCATTAATTGTATGTCTTGGAATGTCATGGTACTTAAGTTGCTTGACCGAAAAAACATAATCAAGAGGTTCCTAAACTTGGTTAAAAAGGAAGATTTTGTTCTTGTACAAGAGACCAAGGCATTTGGATTCACCCTGGAAACTAACCTCAAGTTTGTTTGGAATGGGGAAACATTCTTCACTACCTCACATGAAAGAGGTAGGGGAGGGGCCACTATCCTAATGGAAAAACATTGGGCTCATTTGGTCATGGAAAGTGGTGTTTCTCCTAGCAATATGGTGCTTTGGGAAAAAATTAAAAAAGATGAATTGGTCTTTGAAATATGTTTTTTCTATGCTCCTAATGACCACAGAGATAGGACAAGGTTGTGGCAATGGATTTCCACCCTCCTAGAGGTTCCTTGGATTATTAGAGGGGACTTCTATATGGTGGAATAGGTAGATGATAAATGGGGAGCAATTGATATGTCCTGGAAAGGAAAAGAGAAGCAATTTTTAGTATAGAATCACATACAAACTAATCTACTTAAGGATGAAGATGACAGGGAAGCTATTTCATCCCTTAGAGAGATTAATAAATGGCTTTTAAAAGAAGAAAGTTCCATATAAATGTGGAAAATTAATCTTAGAAGCTGACGAAACCTCTTCTGAAAAATTGGTAAAAAATGGGCCCTAGATGTAAGGAGAGTGGAAAATGAGTTGCCAAAAGCCCTCCTAGATTCTAAAGCAAGGCTTCAAGAAGCCCCAAATGATATACTATTGGGGGAGAGGATGGTGAGTGCTAAGGAAAATTTAAGAAAAATACAAGCTCACAAGATAAATGGTCTAAAAGTAAGGGCTAAGCTTATTTGGCTAGCTTGTAGCAATAGGGGATCCAAATTTTTCTTCAAGTACCTGAAAGGGAAAAACATAAATGAACAAATAGATCAGATCTGGGATGGGGCTTTCTAGCCAAAAAGTGAATCTAAAATAGTTCCAGTCCTTCTATTTAAGGAGTGCTTCATCTTGGAAGGGGGCTCAAAGGAATGCATTAGGGCAAGGGGCATAGTTCTGAAACTCATTTCAAGAAAAATCACTAAATATGACTCCACCAAGCTTCATATAGCTATAACTAAGGAGGAAATTGGTAGAGCCATGACTTCAATGTGCAATGAGAAATCACCAAGCCATGATGGCCTTCCAGTGGAATTTTACAAATGCTTTCTAGAATGGGTGTACGAAGATCTTCTCCAATTATATAAAAAGGCCATGAGCAAGGGGACTTTGGATATCATGATCAACAAAGGGATTATTAAGCTACTTCCCAAAGGAGGGGTAAAACATTGATTAAAAATTGGAGGCCAATAGCCATCCTCAAAGTGTCTTACAAAGTGTTGGCAAAGGTTCTAGCCTTAAGACTGACCAACATTCTCCCTAAGTTTATCAATAGTACTCAAACAAGCTTCATTAAAGGTAGATACATTCTTGAAAACATAATCACAGTTGGGAAGCTAAGCAGTGGGTGAAGGTTTCTCAACAAAATTCCATGATGCTTCTTCTAGATTTTGAGAAGGTGTATGATAGAGTAGAGTGGGTCTTTTTAAGAGATATCCTCCAAGACTTTAGATTCCCAATCTTCTTTCTGTAATATGGTGGACATCTTGCTCAAGGATGCTAATGCACGTCAATATAAATGGGGCACTCTCTAAGGAAATTATGTTGGAAAGGTCAATATGGCAGGGTTTCCCTCTTAAAGTCATGTTATTTGTAATAAAATTTGATGCCCTCTTCTACTTACTGAGGGAGTCCATAGTCTCACCCAGAATCTGGGGAATCAGACTACTAGATGTAGGGGAATTTCTAAATTTCTAATTTGTAAATGATACTACTCTCTTCTCAAAATTAGACAAACATAACATTGAATCTTTAATGAAGAAACTAGAGGTATTCTATAAGGCCTCTAGGAAAAATTCAATATGAACAAATCTATTTCACTTGGGTGGGATAATAACCCACTGAAGTGGTTCAAAGACCTTATTTTTCAATGGGGATGACCCGACCTTCAGGTAATGTACCTTAGTATCCCCTTTGCTCTTGATCCCAACCTCAAGGAAATGTGGAGATAGAATCAAGGGTAAAATTTGGAAAAATTTAGAAAGCTGGAATAAATAGCATCTTTCCCTTGTGGGAAGGATTCAAAATTGTCAAAAGATTCTCTCATCCTATAGCATTTGCTTTTCCTTCATTTGGTTCTTTTGTAGTTATCAAGTTAAAAAAATATAGAAAAAGATAAGGAATTTCCTTTGGTCAGATGAGAAAGGAAGAAGGAAGAAAAATGTTGTGAAGTGGGATTAGTGTTGCCTAGGTAAGATGCAAGGTGGCTTAGGCCTAAAAGATTTGAGAATGCAAGGCATAGCTCTTGCTACAAAATGGATTATGAAATCCTTGGAGAGAAATGATCCCTAAAGGGTATTGGTAAGGAATAACATCAGTATGGTTGTTCTTAGGCAAAAAAAAGCATGGAAAAATCTTCCCTTGTGTGACATTCTTATGAGTAAGTCCTCTATGTCCCTAACTGGGTTAGTGGTTTTTAGGAGCCTTTAGAATTCCTAGGAGTTAATCAAACACAATTCCCAATTCAAGTCCAATGACAAAACCCTTAAGAACAATTCCAAATGCTAGTGTTATAGCTCCATTTGGTGGAATGTGTTTCACAATAATAAACTCCTCTCCCTATTGCAGTGTTGTTACACTTAGAAATGGAGTCAAAAAGGTGTCAAAACATTTAGGGACATTGTGGTCAAGGGGAAAATAAATATTTGGACCAGATTAGTGATAGAGTTTTACCTCCCATCCTTAAACTTTTGAACATACTCTACATTTACAAAAGTCTGGAAGGATATTGTCTTCCTTTGGGATGTTGATATTCTCTATAATGTGAGTTAATCCTCACCGTTGTTTTTCCCTCATTAGGTCTTCCACGTAAATTTGGTGTTATTTTTTTTATGTGATGGATTTGAGTTACGCACAAACATTTCATAAATAATCATTTAAGCAATTTGAAGTATTAGTTCTGGTGATTAAATTAAAGGCTAAAATTTGCAACAACTTTTTCACCCCCACTCTCAATTGTCTTATTCAACAATTGGTATTAGAGAATGGTTCCTTGTTGAGGAGCTTAACCACTTGAGGAAGGTTCGAGATGGCTAACAAGATGGTCTTTGATTATCTGAGGTTTGATGGAACTAATTATGGTATTTGGAAAGTTTTGATGCAAGAATATTTGGAGTATTATGGATATGATGTGGAGAAAGCTTACAAAAATCCTTACACTCCTCCTACTAATAGTTTGAGTACTCCTAAAGAGATTAGAGCATGTGAAGCAAATAATAAGGTGAAGTTCATCTTGAAGAATAGTCTGGTACATTTTGAGTTGATTAAGGTTCAGAATTTGAAAACAACTAAAGAAGTCTAGGATGCTTTAGAAAGAGCAGATGATGGTGATGAAAGAGTTAAAGAGGAAAAATTGAAAAATTTAGAAACATAGTTTGATCCTATACACATGTATAGAAAGACAAAAATGTTAAATCTTATGTATAGAGATTGGATGAGGTAGTGGCTGGAATGTGATCACTTGGAACTACAATAGATGAAACCAAGATTATAAAGAATATTCTCAAAACTCTTCTTGATGCTTATAGAGAGAAGGTGAGTGCTATTGAGTAAAATATAGATTATAAGACTTATACTAAGGATCCACTTTTAGGCTTATTTACATCTTATGAAATGAGGAAGTCAAGTCTAAGAAATGGAGGCAAACAAAAGACTACTTTTAAAGCTACATAAACTGAAGATCCAAATGAAGAGAACTTTGAAGGCTCCGGTAAGTATTAAGGTAAGTTTCCCTTTAAATGCTTTAGTTGTGGAGAAATAGATCATTATGCTACAAAGTGTCTAAAAAGAGATAAAAGGAATAAACAAAGATATGAGAAAGAAAAGAAAGGAAAGAAAATTAAAAGAGCTTACTATGTGAATGATAATGCTAGTATTTCAGATGAAGATTTAGAATATGAAGATCCAAATGAAAATAAAAGCATGTTCTTGGCTATTAAGGATTAACCTACTTCTACTAATTCAGAAAATTAGGTAAAGGAAAGCC
Organism: Sequoia sempervirens; assembly: GCA_007258455.2. NCBI lineage: Eukaryota > Viridiplantae > Streptophyta > Pinopsida > Cupressales > Cupressaceae > Sequoia > Sequoia sempervirens. The sequence goes on from VDFB02271358.1 coordinate 795,379,420, forward strand.
CTCCGGAGAAGCAGAAGGAGAAAAATGAAGGTATGGTTATCTTTTCCCTACATGCTAAATAAGAAAATAATTTTTGAGTAGTTGATAGTGGTTGTTCACATCACATGACTAGTGACAAGAGTAAGTTTGTTAAACTTGAGAAATATGATAGAGGCTTGGTTATGTTTGGAGATGATACTTGTGCTAAAATCTTTGGGATAGGTTCAATAATTTTTGATGGCAAGCATCATACTAATGATGTTTACTATGTGAATGGTTTAAGTTATAATTTGTTGAAAGTTGGTAAGATGTGTAGAAAAGGATATGATCTTATGTTTAAGGATGAGAAATGTGAGATCCAAAAAGGATCCAAAACATTGATTTCTAAAGGAAAGAAATATGAAGGGAATATTTATCAACTTAAGGGTACTGGTGGATGATGCTTTATGACTCAAATATATGATAGTTGGTTATGGTACAGGAGAATGTGTCACATAAATTTTGATAACTTGGCAAGGATTAGTGTTGTTCAAGTTGTGAGATATTTACTAAGAATTACAAAGCTTGTTAATGCTATTTGAAGGAATTATTAGTTTAAGAAGAAAGCAAGAAATCATGACAGAACAAAGGCATAATCTACTACTAGACTATTGGATTTAGTTCATATAGATCTTTGTGGTCCTATGAGAATGAAAAATCTACTTGGTGAAAGGTAATTTATGTTTTTAATTGATGATTATTCTAAATATACATGGGTTACATTTCTTAGAGAGAAATCATATGCATTAGATAGATTCAAGGAATTCAAGGCTATGAAGTGAATTTAAAGATAAAATGACTAAGATGATAGAGGTGGAGAATTCACCTCTCATGAGTTAAATATGTTTTGTGAAGTGCATGGAATAAAGAGATAATTATGTTCCCTGAGAACTTCTCAACATAATGGAATTGTTGAAAGAAAAAATAGAATAGTTCAAACGGCTGCTAGCTCAATGATTACTGAAGTCAGATTACTAGAAGTTGACTAGAAAGAATCTACTCATACTATTGTTTATGTGTTTAATCAAGTTCAAGCAATAGCAAATAGTACAAAGAATCCCTATGAGCTATGGCACAAAAGAATTCCTACAGTTAATTATTTCAAGGTATTCAGAAGCAAATGCTATATTAGAAGAGATGAGTAAACTTTGGGTAAGTTTGATGCAAGAATTGATGAAGGAATATTTCTTGGATACTCTACTAAAACGAAGGCTGACAGGTGTTTCAATAAAAGAATGAGAAAGATTGTAGAGAGCTCGAATGTGAAGGTTGATGATACAATGCAGAATTATATTGATATTGATATATATGTGTTTGATGAACATGATTGTGCAATAATAGAAGAAATTGTGGAAGAACAAGATAAAGATGAGAAAAATGAAAGAGAAGAAGATGCTTCGGTGATGTCCCCTAGGACACTAAAATATGTATAGAGGAATCATTCAAAAAATCATATTATTGGAGACAAGACAAAAGGTGTGTTAACTAGAAGCAAAGTTGCTACTGAAGTAAAACAAAAAATTATTCTCTTAGATTGAGGCAAAGGCAGTAAGTGAAGTTTGTAAAGATGAACATTGGAAGGAAGCAATGAAAGAACTTTTGTAGATTGAGAAGAATCAGACTTGGGAATTGGTCCCAAGACTGACATACAAAAATATCATTGGATCAAAATGGGTATTCATAAATAAGTTGAATGAGAATGGAGAAGTTGTCAGAAACAAAGCAAGGCTTGTGTGTAAAGACCACTCACAACTAGAAGGTATAGATTTTCAAGAAAATTTTGCACCGATAGTGAGAATGGAAGCTATAAGGATGTTCTTGGCATTGGTTGCTTATAAATATTTCAAATTCTATCAGATGGATGTCAAGTCAACATTTCTAAATTGTGAGCTAGAAGAAGAAGTCTACATGGAACAACTAGAAGGATTTCAGTTAATAGATCAATTGGGTATGGTGTGCAGATTGAAGAAAGCATTATATGGATTGAAGAAAGCTCCTAGAGCTTGGTATGCAAGGTTAGACAGGTGTTTGATTCAACAAGGATTTAAAAAGGGTATGATAGAGAGTAATTTATACTTTAAGATTGAAAATGAAAAAATATTGATTGTAGTTGTATATGTTGATGATAGTATTTTTGGTGGAAATGAAAAGATGTGCAAGATATTTGTGGAAGAGATGTAGAAAGAATTTGAAATTTCTATGTTTAAGGAGATGAATTTCTTTCTTGGGCTACAAATTAATCAAACAAAGAAAGGAATTTTCATTTCAAATTCTAACTATGTGAGAGAGATGTTGAAGAAGTTTGGGATGGATGGTTCCGAACTAGTGAGTAATCTTATGGTAACTGGTTGGAATTTGGGTAAAAATGGTGATTCACCTAAGGCTAATTAGAGCAATTATAGATCTATGATTGGTCGACTACTATATTTGACTACTACTAGACCAGATATTATGCATGTGGTTTGTCTTGTGGCTATATTTCAAGAAGATATGAAGGAAACACATGTTGCTACTATTAAAAGAATATTTAGATATTTGAATGGCACTCTGGATTATCGATTGTGGTATTCTAAAGATACTGACTTTACACTTAGTGCCTATATAGATGCAAATTGGGATGGAAGTGTAGATGAAAAAAAGAGTACAAGTGGTGGTGAATTCTTTCTTGGATTTAGATTGGTGTCATGGTTGAGTAAGAAGCAAGATTTAGTCTCTTTGTCTATTCTTGAAGCTGAGTATATTGTTGATGCATCTTGTTGTACATAAGTTCTATGGGTGAAATAGACATTGAAAGATATCACAATGTTATATGATGATCCCATCTTTATCTTCTATGATAATATAAATGAAATTAACATTTTGAAGAATCATGTGATGCACTCGAGGATGAAGCGTATATCTATTAGATATCATTTTTTGAGAGAGAAGGTTGTGGAGAATAAAGTAAAACTTGAGTATGTTCCAACGAAGGATCATACTATTGATATTTCCATAAAGGATCTTCCTAAAGATTCTTTTGAGTATCTTCATGAGAATTTAGGGGTTATTAGCCCTACTTTCATAAACTAAGATGCATTTGGAGATGCATCAATGTGGTGAATTCACGGTTCTGTCTTTTTAGACTAATTTTTTGGTGTCTACCTCTGAAGGGGAGAAAGTAGTTTCAAGTGTTGTCATTGCAAGTATTCTATTTTCATGTCAAAGGAAGATTCAATGAACAAATATTTTCAATTTCCATTGATGTCAAAGGGGGAGACAAAGCATGTGAAAAGGAGAGAAAGTTGATGAGAGAAAGTAAGTAATGAGGAAGATGATCTTTTGAAGGGGAGAAGCAAAAAGTAGAAATATTGAGAAGTATATTCAAAATTGGTATGGTTTCTTTGATGGCTTTTCAAATCATGTGTTGCCATCAGTGATAAAGGGGGAGATTGTTGTTGTAGACATGAAAAATATCCTAATCAAATAACTTCAATTCTTCTTTAAATCACCCCTTTATTAACTACTTAATCCATCTCAAATCCTCTATTAATCAAATCAATCAAATTTACTTAATTAAATCATAAATCAATCCTAAGGTCCCTCTTTAATTAAATAAACCAATCGTATTTAATTAACTTCTAAAGTTCTTCATTTAATTAAATAAAAAGAACTTATTTAATTAAACCACTAACATCATTCCCTTTAGCTAAATAAATCAAAATATTTATTTAACTAAGTCTAAATCACTTTTCATTTCCTTTTGATTTATTTTAATCTATAAATCTAAGTCAAAAAGTCAAATCATCTAATCCCTCATTAAATTAATCTAATCTTGATTAATTTAATCTAACTCATGTCACATCCTCTAGCTTTTCCCACTTGCACAAATAAGTCAATTAATTCATTTATTAAATATTCATTTTCCCTCAACAAGGCATCTTTAGGGAATATTCCTCCATTTCAAATCTCCCTCTACCTTGTCATTTCAACATTTTCAAATTTCAAATATATGCATTTATTAGCACATTCATCAAAACTTACACATCCTTGGCCCATTCACATGGTGACAAGTGGCTCCTTCTTATTGGTTGGGTTTTTCCCCCACATTCATCCCTCTTGCCTCTTCTCTCATCAAAATCTTCTACAAATGGAGAGGCTATCCTTCATTCAACCATCCACAATCTTCATGCAAAGTTACTCTCTTTACATTGAGAGCTAATTTTGTCCACTTCATAACATTTTCAACAATCTTCATCATTTGGCTTGTCAAGGGTTGGGAAAGGGTCACTTTCCACAATAAAGTGACACCAATCCACTATGGAATAGGTGTGCATTGTACTTCTCTAAGTTTTTTCGTTTATATTGTTATTTCATTTTGCTCATGAAGTATGATGCATTATTTCATAGGAGCATTTGTAGATTTACATGACTTAAACTAACCCCCACTAATGAGTGTTGGAGTTCAGACCATGTGAAGATTTATTGGTGCTCACATATGGTGCTAGAATCAGGGAAATTTGCAAATTTTGACATTTAATGCATTATTTTGTGGTCTGCTCTTAATTAGAACATTTGAGAAGAAACCCATCAAAGTGTCTATGTTTTTATTTTATGTTTGGATACTTATCAAAACCTTGCAATTATTCTAGTATTGAGATCTCCATATTTTATTTATTTTGTTGTTAGATGAGTATCTTAAGTTATTCAACCTTAAGTTGGGAGTTATTCAATTTAGCTTTGTGGTAGATGATCTTTCTAACATAGTTTGATCTTGCAGTTGTTCCACATGTAGTTCAATTGTGGTTTCTCTTTTTCTGTTTGTTTCTGATTGTTGTTTACTTCTAATTGTTTCTCTATGAAGGAAATTTTATTAGCTATTCTGGCACATATCATTCTTGAGGCTTGAATCTCACTATTATGCTTTGACAAGGTCTCTGCTCTTTTTGAACTTGTTTTTGAGAATCATCATAGCTAGAATTAATATGAAGTCAAAAGATATAAACCAAAAGGTTTTATAGTTTTTAGCTATTGCTTGTTAGTTACCTCTACACTTTTCATGCTCATATTTCTTCCTTCATTGCAAATCTCAAGTTCCTTGCTAGGCAGTGAGTGAACAGGAATCTATAAATCATCAAAATATATTTGATTGTTTCCCTTTTTGATTTGTATGCATTGAAGGTGTTTTCCTATCTGTATTCATTTCATAGTAAAGAGACATCATTTGTTTGATTCAAAGAATTCATATTTTTTCTATGGGCCACTTCAGAGGAAGCAAAAAATGCACATCTCCCAATCCTAGACCTGCGCTTTCATCTCACATGCATGCATTGTAGACACAAGTCAAAGGAATTCATTTTTACACCTGCCAATTGCATTTGCTTGAAAGTGTATAAGGCCTTTTTATCAAATCCAAGTTGTGCTTATCTTTTCCTTTTAACTTTTTGGATTTGTTTTTTCCACTCATTTTCTACCTTATAAAAAATAAAGTGATAATGAAAAAGCATTTTTGGAAACCTTTTCCAAGGGTTTTATATTGCAAAACCACCGCAATCTAAAGCAAGGAAACCTCGAACAATGCCTGATCTATTGCCAGTGATCCTAATTATCAATTTCCTCAAATTTGAGGGAAATGATGTCGAACTTGACTAAGCCTTGAGAAAATATGGGAAAATGTAGTGCAACATATTTTTTTTGAAAAATTTGGTGTCATTTTAGGTGGTTGTTAGAATGATATTTATTGCAGATGTTCTAACTCCAGTTTTGGATTTGAGTGGATAAATTTGATTTATTCTAGTTGCAGATTTTGCAATGGTTTGTTTCCCTTTCTTTGGATTGTGAAAGAAAGATGTTAATTCCATCACGACTAAGAATGAGTTCATTGGCAACGAGGATCACTCTGCATCATCCACTACTTCGCATAATTCCAAGGTCTATTTAGGAGTAGCTAGGCAATAAAATAGCATGTAGTAAATTTCAACGCACTAGAAATATTTTAAGTATTTAAGCTGGTGAAAGTAACACTCCAGTTGGTGAGTACCTCTTTATTTCCTTTATGAATGAGGGGGCTACAAAAGAAAAAAATATTGGGTGATGATTCATTTTGTTAATAATACTGGGGCGACATGTTTGGTAGCCTAATTAGAACCATAGTTATTACCCCATGTAATATGAACAATTAATAATTTTGTATGAAAGACAATTATTTCATGTGAAGCATTTATCTAGCAGTCCAATGAAAGGTCTATGCTTTGGAAGGTGTGACTTATGTTTCCAACTTAAAAGATCTATGCTTTGGAGGGCGCAATGTTTGCATATTAAAGTTTAGTTTAATATATTAAAGCTTACATCTTTTCTATTCAAAATTTCTCATTTAAATATCTTTTTTAGGCTAAGTCAATGAGAAAATCAAATCTTTACTTATCAGTAAAATCTTTACTCGTCTGATTTTTTATTCCATTGATGACCAAATATTTTAGTTGAAGGCTTTGATATTGTGAAAAATTGTTGAAAAGAAGGATTCTTATTAATGCTGCATTATTATTCTAAACATCCAAAATCCTTAATCATTTCATTTAAAATCATTCTTTTGTTTGAAGTTAATGATTAATATGATAACTTGATTCTGGTGTTGTTTTTCTTTTCTCACAAGGAAAAGTGAGGAGGAAGGATTTTTGTTCAAAGGAGTTGCAACATTGGAAGATAAGAGGCAATCTTGGATGAATCTTGGAGTTGAAGAAAATCAAAAATTAACACTTGAAGTTGACAAAGCGTTTTTCAATGCTTTAAAGGGCTTATGTTTTGTTGTTTTTTTTCTATTTTAAATTAACTCACATCTTTTTGGGGGGTATGTGCAGGATCATGATGGGCCAAAATGTGGGGATATGATGGGTATTTGTAGGATATATGGCTGATGACATTTTTTTACCCAAAATTGATGGAATGAAAAGGGTTTTTAAAGGATATTCTCAATATTCGATCAATATAAATTAAGCCTTACTTTGAATTTAATAAATAATTATTATTCATTTTTTATTTGAATTATGACAAAAGTGCTAATTGATAAGTCGATTGAAAAACACCTATATCTTTCAAATGGTATCACATTTTTTGAATCTAAAACATGTGTCACATTTTATGTTTCACATAATATAGGATTAAAAAAAGAAAAAATAAATTTCATGAATTTTTGACCAAGTTAAGGTGGGACATACAATTTTTATTTTTTTTAAAGTTGTAATAAAAAATTCATAATTAATTATTTACTTCGAAAAATATTACAAAAAAATAAGCATCACATCTAGACATGATTCCTCTACTTATGTCTAAAATATTATAAAAAAAATTATCATTTTATTGTGGTTAGGGTGGTCAGATAGACACCTACTTTTTTTTTTCCCTCAAATTTAAGTACTACTGCATTGAAATTTCAAATTTTCACCAAATAGATTTCTTTTTTAAAAAAACCTAGTAGTTTAGAAACTACATTCAATTTTCTACAGAATCTATTCTTACATATTTTTGAAATAATATAGATAACTCATTCAAATTTTTACATCAAGTTGCCTAACTCTAATTTTTTGAAATGTTTTGCCACTTAAGGACCTATTTTTCCATGATTATCCTACACATACCTTGGGCTCTAAAAAGAACACTTCAATTTCTTGTTACAAAAGGTATTAAAATGAACTTTAGCACAAAAAATTACTGGAGTTGGTTTTTAGATTTAACAATTGAACAAGGAAATTCCACATTTGATTTGGTGCTATAAAAAGAAGTCATTATTGCTTTGTGGGTTTTAAAAAAACATGTGCTACTTTGTCTTGTAATTTCTTACTCAAACTACCACCATTAAAAAGACGTATGTGCTTCTATCGCACCTCATGACGATCTTGAGAATCAAAAGGCTTTTTGGTGATCTTAGTTTGGGATAAAGTGATTGCCTCCACACTTCATTTTTGAACTAAAATTGAACAAAACATTTTGCAAGTGTGAGTAAACCTATAATCACGTGTATTCTCTATTTGTTTCTCAAGAAAGATCAATTGAGTTATGGATATGTTTACTCACTTTTGTTTATCTGAGAGGGTCTGCCTTGGGGAAAAAGTACTCACCCAAGGGAATGACTCAATCGATAACACTCTAAAGCCAAGACTATTTCCAGCCAGGATATAAAAGTGGGTACTGGAACAAAAGCTAGTATCATGTGTTTGGCTCCAACAAGAAGGGTAGCAATGGTCTCTCACCATGTTGGGTCAACTCCTACAAATGGAAATTCTGAATTAAAACCCTTGTTGTAGAAAGGCCAAAATCCATATCTATTTGTTGGTACAAGAACGGTCGTTCTGAATCTACCTCACACTTTTATGGTTTTTAGTAGAAATGGAAAGTATTCCATGGGAGTTTCATGGGTTTTGATGCTTGGTTGCCCCATATAAGTGAGTGTCATGGAGGTGAACCAATGGGGTCAAGCATCTAACCATTCACTAAAAATAAGTGTAGCTGGACTTGTCCAAGTGGTACTCAACAAATATAGTCTTTCATATCCATAGGATTGTGCTTGTTCTTGGTTACAAAACACTTTGCTTGTCTGAAAAAATTTGGAAACAAACATTTAACATTGTCATCAAAACTTCAAACCCTTTAGGAAGCAAATACAATTGACCAACTTCATGTGTTATTGCTTGCCCTTGGGATTTTATCCTTAGAGGTTTCTAAACACTTGGATTATATCTCAATTTTCTTACTAAAGTTAACAATAGGTAACCCTTTCCTTGATTTCATCAAATTTTCACATGATATACCTTGTGGAATGAGAAGTTAAGACATTGGACATCTAGTTTGAAAACCTAATCAAGAAGTGTTTGTGGTAAGACAAAGTCATTAAGTAAAGACTAAAAACAATTGGACCCCACACATGTGTCTCCAATGATTTCATGCAAGATCAAGATCAAGAAATCAAAGGTAAAATCTCTTTGTTTGAAAGATCACCAAAAGCATCTCTCAACGCTATATGAATTCAAACAAAGACTAATTTTTAACTTTTATAGAAAAGCTTCAAGTAACAATCCTAGTTTGTACTCATTCTATTATTGTCAAAACCCAAATATTTTTAGGGAATTTGAGCATCTTGTTTAGAGAAGAACATGTTCTTAAAAAGCGAGGTCTAATAGGAAAGTGTCCTTTTAGGTAAACATAGGATCAAAATCAAGCCTTCATCCATATTTGAACATTGAACCAAAATCATCTCATCATCAACTCTTTGAACATCATGGAAAAATACTCCATGTTAAACTTTGGGAAAATCATTTGAAACCAATCTAAAATCATATTGTTTGATTAGATGTGTCTAGATGCATCCTTCTCCACATATTTAGTCAAATTATCAAACCTTGTGGACAAATTTATCCCTTGATAATATCCAATATTTTGGGGTTTAGGAGTTAATTATCCAAAAATCAAAATCCAATCAAAGGTCATCTGGTTTGGTTAAGTGTGTTTAGATGAATCCTTCTTATCACACTTAGTCAAATTATCATCTTGAGGAAAAATCTACTCTAGGACAACATCCAACCTCTTAGAGTTTATGAGTTCACCATCAAAATCCAAAACCAAAGTCCAAATAAATCTCAAAGCAAACATCAAAATCAAGTCCTAAAGTTTAACATACCCTTCAATATTTTCTCAAGAGTTCCAATCATCCATTAAACATCCATATTACATCCATATCATTATTATCCTTTGATCTTTAAATCATCCTAAAAATTTCTCTTTTTGTACCTAAAGATATATGATTCTAAAGAATTAGAGGTTCATCTCTCATATTCTTGAAAAATTGATCCCTATTTTATGGTGTAAACTAGATCTTAACACAAGAGGACCATGGAAGCCAAAAAAGAAACATCTACTTTGAGTGACTTGAGTTAGACCACGATTGAAATGAATCCCATTGGGTCTAGCAGTCTAACAATTAACCTTCCTCCATTTTCATTAGACCATCAAGAGGAAGGTGTCCAAGTGGAGGATCTTACCAATAATCCCTTTGGAACATCACATGAGGAAATCATTGAAATAGTTCAAAATATGGAGAATCATAACATTATCAACATCATGATGAGAATCAAGGCCTCACTATACATGCTCAAATTAGCAAAGGAAGGGGCTAAACTCCCCTTCAATTTTGATGTGAGCACTATTCTGGAACCATCTTTTGGGATTATGCCTGCAATCTCATCTACCATCCCCATTTCATCTACATACCCATTTCAAAGCATCACTCAAAACATCCCACAAATTACATCATCCCTTGCTCCAACTTAACCCATTGTTAACAAGGGAAATGCATTTCTCAATGCATTGCAAACACATTCTCTCATAAACCATCAAGATTTGGATGCAAACACCATCTTGAGATAGTCCATACCCAAAAATACATCACATCCATATGTCCCTCTCACTTTTCACAATCCAAATGACCCATCATCATCATTTTGTGCAACACCCCAAGCCTCTCTCCCCATAACCTCGCAAAGAGAGGGTGATATATTTGGACCAGGGGGCATTTTCAACACTACACCATTTCCTCAAGAGGTTAAACCCCTCACATTTCCACCACTTCCACCATTTCCATCAGTATCCACATCACCTCTTGGTTTAGGACTTCCCCCTTTACTAATCATCAATCAACAAAATCATATGTATCAACCCACCAAGCATTAATGAGAGCATAGCATACTTCTACCTTGCCATCGATATCTCAACAATAGATGGAAACCACCTCAATAACACAAACCACCACCATCACATCATCAACCATCCCCCAAATAGATCAAAACATGGTCTCTCAAGGACCAAACACATCAATCGCACCATCTACCACTCAAACCCCAATCATCAACATGGTGGTGCCCCTCATCACCACAACAAGCACCATTCCAAATCCACCTTTTCTGCCACTACCACCAAAATCGAACACATAAAGCCAATACAATATTGCATTGCAAGCCACTCAGTGGAATACTTAACAAAAGGTACTCTAGCAAGTTCAAAAGCAACAAGCCGTACAACTAGTTCCTCAGCAAGGTAGTCAAGTCGCGCAAGCTACTCAAGTTACCCGAGTTGCATTGCAAGCACAACAGGCTAGTCAAGCCCAAATATTATTGCATCAAAAACAACAACAAGTTGCATAGGCACAAGCACAAGCTCAATCTAAAGGTCAAGTTCAAGTTCAACCTAGGCACAAGCTCAAGCACACTCTCAAGCCCAAGCCCAATATCAAGCACAACAAGCACAAGCACAAGCATAGTATCTCGCACAACAACAAGCAACACAACATCAAGCATATCAGCAAGCATTGAAGCAATATCAAGAGAAAAAGAAAGCAACCCAATTAGCTGCCCAACAACAAGAATTGTTGGTGCAACAACAAGTGTAACAACAAGCCCAACAACAAGCACTAATAGAACAAAATTAATAGGAACAACAAGCATTGTTGGTACAACAACAATTACAAGCATATTTGGTGCAACAAAATGTGCAAGTTACACCATCCACCAACATACCAACCAATCCACCCATCTCATCAACAATTGAACCACATCATAACACTTTCATTCCACCCCTCAAATTGCAAAACAATGTCACAACACAAATGAAATTTCTCTCACAACAAGTGCTCGACCTTCAATCAGGGTGAATCATGAAAACACCCAACAACTTGTTCTTATCCATTTGATAGAAGCCTTGTAATGAAACCATTCTTGAAGGGATTTGAGATCCCCAAATTTGAAAAATACCATGCAATAGGAAACCCTAAAGATCACATCAGGGAATTCCAAGTTCATTGCATGGAAGTTGTGTATGGCGATACCTATCTCATGCGGCTATTTCTTAGGAGTTTGGCTAGCCATGCCATGAAATGGTTGTATCACCTACCTACAGGCATTAAAAAATTTCAAGAAATCATAGATGCATTCATCAAAAATTATGCATGTAATATCACTATGGATGTCAGTCTACAGGAACTATCAGCTTTGAAACAAGGGAATAATGAATTATTCACTTCATTTCTACAATGATGGCGATCCAAGACCAATCAGAGCAAATGGGTCATGCCCGAGGAATAAAAAGTGCGCACTACCATATCCAACCTTGAAGGAGCCTTGGCATTACATATCAAAGTACAAGGTATCACAATGTATGATCAGTTGATTTCCAAGGTGCTCATCATCGAATGAGCCCTTATGACACAATTGGGAGGATCAACTACATATCTCAAACATCAAAACAATTGCCCATCCACTGGTTACAATGAAAAACCCTGCATATGGGAAAGAAACAAAAATGTTACCAATGATGGTGTCATCATTGGAAAAAATTTCATCAGTGCCCCTCGGCAAAATACACTAGCATCGCAACAACAAATCCAAAACCATTATCAAAACAATCATCAAGCTAACACAACAACAAAACAACCAAATGATCAACAATGCCAATGATCAAAGGGGAGTTCCCTAATGAAACAATAATTGCACTAAGAAGAAGTACATCGCCCTTGGGGAACCACTCAAGGTCATCATGAAGAAACTAATAAATGAAAACCTCATCAAGGCTCCTACCTATGAGAATTACCAGGAATAAAATGTGAAACATCCTTGGTATAATGAAAATCAGCTCTACGACTTCCACAAAATCAAAGGGAACACCACTAAAACTTTCATGAGATTAAAGAACCTAGTCTAAGACCTCATTGATCAAAGAATCATAAATGTGGAATAGCTAACAGGAAATCAAAATCTCAAAATATACACAAATCCAATGCCTAACCATAACAACAAAGGAAATAATAACACTTATAAGGGGAAAAGTACCTTCAAGAACATGAATCATGTGTACGACCATGTCATTGCATCCTTGCATGACTACTACGCTACCATAAGGAGCCCATACTGATTATGGAATCACCACAAGAGGTAGCAAAATTACCATTGCAAGGTCATCTTAGCCAAATAAAGCATGCACACCCAACCCTAGATTTGTTCCCAAGGGTTACAATGTCCTTGATCAGCTAAAAAGAACCCCAAAAAAATTCACCATCATGGAGTTGCTAAAAATTTTATCCACCCACAAGAAAATCCTTGAGGAAGCATTGGCTTCATCAACGTCCCTGCAGATCTTGATGCAGAACAATTTCTAGCTATGGTCAGAAACATCATCACTCTAAATCTCCTTACATTCTTTGATCAGGACTTTCCCGCTCAACCATCTCACAACCATGTACTCCATTTAGAGGTTCTTGTACATAAAAATAAAGTCAGGCGAGTCTTGGTGGATGGAGGTGTAGGTTTGAATATTTGTTCCCTCAAGCTCATGAAGATCCTAAAAATATCAAAGGATTCCATTGACAAAGGAAAAGGTATTACAATCAGAGCATTTGATGATCATGAAAGAGTGTCCCAAGGCACAATCCAAATCCCTATTTAAGTAGGGCCAACTATCATGGAAACAACCTATCAAGGTCCTAAACCTCGACTTGCCTTATAGCATTCTCTTGGGATGTCCATGGATCCATGCAAAGCAAGCAGTAGCATCAACCTTCCATTAATGTGTCAAATTCACATATGAAGGAAAAGAGGTCACCATCGACGGAGATCTTGAACCATTCTCCCACTATAAGAACCTAGAGGGAAAATACTACAAAATACCTCAAGTGCCTAAAAATGATGAAAGTCCATCAACACCATACATTGATCTAGCCACTCTTGCTTCCACTTCTATGATAGAGACGCCCACCACTCCTACCATCCCCACCCTCTTTGATATCAAAATTTTCATCCAAGACAATGGTTGTGGAAACTATACGATTCCCAAAAATGCTTTTGTGGTAGGAGAGTTACCACTATCTCCTAGATCATGAGGATGTAAGCAATCAAATGAAGGATCCACATCTCAAACATCCCCTAAAGAATATCCCAACTTTAGAAGTTGGGGATATCTTGGCTGAGAAGCCATAGAGGAGGACCCATCTCATCTCCTATACCAAGATATTAGACCAACAACCAAACTACCAATGATGACAGAAGCAAAGGTTTGCAAATGATGCTCAAAATGGGCTATCACAGAAACTAGAGACTTGGGAAAAACTACAATTGGATTCTAATACCCATCATTTCGAAGATGTGAATAAGAAATCTTGGCCTTGGATGTACCCCTCCAAGTATTACCATATGTGGCTGAAGTCCTCCAGTTAGAAAGGTCAATAAGCCTCCTTAGCAATCAGTAGTCGAACTTTGCTTACCTGTATCTATAGGATGAGTTTTAGAAAACTTCACATTTGACATAATTGACATCTGTAGTAGTAGTGATGATGAGGATCCCATAACCAACCTACCCATTCTCTTTGAGGACACCACCCTTCTCATGATTACCACCCTATCTTATGAGTTTGAAAACTAAAACCATGAAATCCGTCTACTCTATGCACAACTCATCGATTATGACCAATGAGGACCACCAATTCTTGACACATTCAAAAATGATGAGGTTCTCTCATAATTCATGGGACTATGGGATAATATTCCATGTGAAGAACACAAAGCAGGATTCATCATTCATCTGGACACAAATGCATACTACGGGGAAATAATTGAATCCCTCAGTCACAAAAGAGAACAATTGAGAGTAATCTCTAGGTCCTTGAGTGAAAACCACACTATGGCACACTCTGACCTGAAAAAAGTAAAAAGAAAGGATGCATCCAATATTGAAAACCTCTTTGAGGTGCTTGAAGATGAGGGATTCAATCTTCCTTTTAGAGCTCTTCATCAGGAAAAATTAGTGGTTTTAGCAAAAAAATGCAATCCATTCAATCTAGGAATAGAAGAGACCCCGCACATCACATTCTATGCAGAGTCATTACTATTAGAAGAACAAGAGCTCCTAGTAGCCTTCTTGAGAGAAAGACAAGTTAATTTTGCATGGAGCTATGAAAACATGCTAGGGCTCAATCCATAAATTATAGTTCATCACCTAGGAGGATACTCTAAAATAAAGCCCATTGGACAAAATCTCAAGAAAATGCACCCTCAGATCCCCCTATTAGTCAAAATGGAATTGAAGAAGCTATTTGACATAGGATTCATTCGACCAATCGACTATCTAGAATGGGTGTCAAACCTAGTTCCTGTCTAAAAACTCAATGGGGGCATCCGAATCTGCACAGACTTCAATGATCTAAGAAAATCATGCCCAAAGGACAATTTCTTGTTGCCCAACATTGACATGAAATGCTTTCCCTGGTGGACAGTTTTGAAGGATACAATGAGATAATGATTGCTAAAGAAAACCAACACAAAAAAACCTTCACTTTTCCATGGGGGACTTACTACTGGAATATGATGCCATTCAACTTGAAGAATGCAAGAGAAACATACCAAAGAGCCATGACATTAATCTTGCATGAAATGATCCATAAAACTATTGAAGATTATGTCGATGAAATACTATCCAAATCTAGAAAGAGGAAGGATCACATAGGAACCTTAAGTTCCATTTTTGATAGGCTAGAGGAATACAAGGTCCGATTAAATCCAAAGAAGTGTGTGTTCAGCATATAATTAGGAAAGTTTCTAGGATACATAGTGTCAATGAGGGGTATTAACGTAGAACTTGCAAATGTAAAATCAATCCTAGAGATGGAGGCACCCAAAACATTAAAATAGTTGAGAGGTCTCCAATGTAGGCTTTAGTCCATCTACAAATTCATAGCACAATTGGAAAACAAGCAAAACCCCTATTCTCACCTACTCCACAAGGGGGTAGCATATAAATGGGATGAAAAGTGTGGTGAAGCATTTAAAAAATATATATATATATATATATATATATCTACTCACATCTTCAGTCCTCATGCCACTGATCCCAAGAAAGCCACTCATCCTTTATATATTAGCAATAGTAGCGGCCCTCGGTGCTCTTTTAGCTCAGCACAATGAAAATGGGATAGAGAGGGCCATCTATTACATCAAAAAAAAAATGGTTGGGCATGAGTTAAACTACTCATTCATAAAAAAAGAATTTCTAGCAGTAATGTTTGCTTCATAGAAATTCAGACATTACATGTTGGCACACAAAATCAAACTCATTGCCAAAATCGACCCCCTCAAGTACTTACTATCAAAGGCAATGCTCATAGGAAGGATGGCTAAATGGTTCACGATATGATTAGAGTATGAAATTGAATATGTATAACATAAGCAATCAAAGGTTAAGTCATTTTAGATCAGCTTGCGGAAGCACCCATCTACTCAAAGAATCCACTCATATCAAAGTTTCCAGATGAATCTGTCTTCAATCTCAACATAGCTGACCATTGGAAAGTCTACTTTGATGGCTCATACACACAACATGGATCAGGAATTGGTGTCCTTTTCATCACCCCACAGGGGGATTGCATACCAAGGTCCTATAAATTGGCATTCCCTTGCACTAATAACATTACAGAATATGAGGTTTTAACCATAGGTCTCAAAATAGTAGTACAATGGCACATCATGGCCCTTAGAGAATACAAAGACTCCCAACTAATAATAAATCAAGTGAATGGTGAATACCAAACTAAGGATGATAAACTGAATCCATAACAAAACATGATACAAAGCCTCAAAGAATCATTCATTGATATCACATTTGAGCAAATTCCTAGAGAAAAAAATAGAGCAGCAAATGCCATGGCAATGATTGGGTCCCTATTAGACATCCCTTCCAACATCCTGAGACATGAGTTCTTGGTAAAGAAGCTTCTCAAACCCATATCTGAGGTACCTGAGTTAGAATATGTGTGTGAAATCGTTGGTCCCAGTGATCCCTAGTACAATGACATTTATACCTACCTACGAATAGGTGTCCTACCTGCTAACTTACCCTCAAGACTAAAAAGAGCCTTTGTCAAAAAAGCATCTTGATTTGTCATCCTAGGAAACACCCTTTACCATAGGAGCATAGAGGGAACCTTATTACGTTGTTTAAACACTAAGGAGCCATTGACCGCTTTAATTGAGGTGCATAATGGTATTTGTGGTTCACACTTGAGTGGAATGACCCTAGCCAAGAAATTGTTGAGGATGGGGTATTATTGGCATACAATAGAAAGAGAAGCACATGACTACATCAAAAGGTGACTACAATGTTAGCAACATGGGGACCTTATCCATGCTCCAGCTCAAGAACTTCATCCCATCATTATACCATGGCCCTTTTTGTAGTACGGGCTTGATCTCATTAGAAAAATCACTCCTACTTCATCTAATGGCCACAAGTTCATCATAACCGCCACTGAGTGCTTTACCAAGTGGGTGGAAGCCATCCCCATGACATGTATCACTCGAAAGAAGATATCTAATTTCATCCTAAACTATCTCATATGTTGATACAGTGTTCCCCAAGCTATTATCTCAGATAATGGGACACCCTTCAATAATCAAGATGTTCATGACCTTTGCGAAAAATTCAAAATCCAACATCACTTTTCCACTCCGTATTATCCCTAAAGAAATGGAAAAGTAGAAGCTACCAATAAAAACATTATGAAAATCCTCAAAAATATAGTCAATGACATAGGTTGTGATTGGCATCTACAACTAAATCCCATCCTCTAGGCCTATTGAACTAGCATTCACACACCCATCGGTGCCACTCCCTTCTCCCTGGTCTATGGATTAGAGGTAGTGTTACCCATTGAGATTGAGCTCCCATCACTAAGAATATCACTACAAAACCTCATCATAGATGAAGAATAATGGGTATCAAGACTAAATTAGGTGGAGCTACTGGATGAGCAGTGTATAGATGCTTTAAATCATTTATAGGTCTATCAGAATAGACTCAAGAGGAGCTATAACAAGAAAATCAGAAGCAAGACTTTCCTAGTTGGGGAACTTCTCCTAAAGGAAAATCAAAAGAACGTCCCAAATCCCAACAACAAAAATGTGAACCCAACTACTTGGGACCATTTGTTATCATAGTGAGCTATAAGTTAGGGGAATATCAATTATCAACACCCAAAGGGGAACCTCTGTAGGAGCCCATGAATAGTTCCCATATCAAAAAAAAATTATGCCTAAATCTTTCAAGGTATAAAATTAAAAAACCAAAAAATTATAAAAAGTCCTAAAAAAATGGTTACCCTAATGAAAGCCTAGCAAACAGGCATCTTGGTGACAAAAATAAAATAAAATAATAAAAATAAAAAATAGAAAAAGGATTAAAAAATAGTAAAGAAAAAAATCGTCCTCTCATGAAAACCACTTTGTACCTTGGTGAAAACCTGGGAAACAAGTTTCTTGTGTAAATAAGCACTGTCCATCCACCAAGATCTTCACGACTTGTTCTACATCATCCATCCATTACGCTTCCATCATCCATCATATTCCATATCTCCATCCATCACCCATCCATTTGACATCCCCATCATAGCTTGGACCTTTATTCATGTTATGATCCCTCCTAGTACTACTCGACCCATTCCCAAGGTTAGTTTGTCCTACTTATTAGAGTAGACTATTGCATCACACTAGGGGCATGTTTTCATCAAATCAGTTTAGTGTATATTCTTGAAGTTAGAAAATCAGAAAATCCAAAACCAAGTCAAAAATTCAGTCAGAAAAGTCAAAAAATAGAGTCGTCTTGTCAAACTATAGGTCTCTAAGCCTTGTTTGAAAAATCTCAAAAAATTACAAAAACAGTCTAAAAACATTTCAAAAAAAAAAACATCAAAAACATCCAAATATTTAAAAAAATCCATACGTCCCATTTTGCTTTCACCCACAATAAATCTTACTCATAATAAATCAATCATCATCCCCAACCTTTGGTAAAATAGTCAAAAACAAGTCTAGTAGGTTAAAAGTGAAAACTCAATCATCAAAGTCTCAAGTCGAGGTTAGTACATAAACAAGTTGGTCAACTCTTTGTATGAATAGCCTATCATCCAATCAGTCCCATATCAATCATCTGATAATTTCATGTCCTAGGATGTATCCTTCCTACAATGGGCATTATTTATTGGAAAGAAAACTTTGGATAAATGAAATGGTGTGCCACCATCCACTAACATGTCCTAGGATGTATCCTTCCTACAATGGGAATTATCTATTGGTAATATTTTTGATTCTTATCCTTTAAAAAAAAATTTGCTTTTGGTTAGGGGTATTGAAGAACATTAGCTTGTTTGTTTACTTTATCTTTGTCTTTTTGACTTATCTCTTTGTGCTCATTTTAATGACCTCTCGATGATGTCCAAACAAAAGGATTTAGAGAGATAGTAATGGGGCAACAATCATTATCTTTTTATTTGTTGCGCTTGTTGGATGTTCTTATAATATAACCTCGGTCATGCATGCTTTATTTGGGGGTAGGGAGGATGTTTTAGGTATCTTGTTGACCACATAGGAAGGCTTGCCTTTCTTGTTTTGGTCTAAGATGTTTGAAATATTTGAATTGCATTTTAAATGAGGTTTCATATGTCAGGTGTGAAGAGGAGTATTCCTATATGATTGTCGAGTCAAAGTGCATCACATTAAGTGCAACACCATCTTGGTTCTTTATACCTTGATGCATCGTGCTTATGCATGTTATCAAACATAAGGTAAGTGGCCCTTTTAAAGTCCCAATTCTTGATAAGCGAATCATCCATCTTTCATCATCATTGACTCATGTCTTGTTGGAATCTCTTGCTTTCTTCTATATCCTTTCTACACTAACAACATCATGATCAAGTAATCATCATCATCAGTGCATCCATCTTGCATCCACAAACTATTAGTGTACTACAAATCATATCATATCATATAAGAAACATTAATCATCTCACATGCATTGTTCATCATCATAATATAGATCTATTAGTTTAAGCATCTCATAAACCATACATTTGCATAAAACATCCATTGAATAATCATATAGGCATCCTCACATCATATCATCATTTAAGTTGTTTAGGATAATATAGATTGGTTATTCTAATCATTTTAAAATCATATCATTTGCATCATCATCACAACCATCCATATGTCCATCTTGAACCTCTTTATTGTGAGATCAACCCTCAAATCAAAACTTTTCACTTGATCTCTTGAGGGGGCAATGTACTAGTGTACATTCCGCTGGGGCATCCAAAAAATGAGATTTTTAAAAAAAAATTATCTAGTTAAGTTTATTCTTTGAACCAACGCAGCAAGTACATTGCTTCAAAGAGGGGAAAAATGTAGGCATGAAAAATATGCTAATCATCTAACTTCGATTCGTCTTTAAATCATCCCTCTATTAACTACTTAATTAATCCATCTCAATTCCTCTATTAATCAAATCAATCAAATTTATATATAATTAAATCATAAATCAATCTGAAGGTCCCTCTTTAATTAAATAAACCAATCTTATTTAATTAACTTCTA
Source organism: Sequoia sempervirens (assembly GCA_007258455.2). Classification (NCBI taxonomy): domain Eukaryota; kingdom Viridiplantae; phylum Streptophyta; class Pinopsida; order Cupressales; family Cupressaceae; genus Sequoia; species Sequoia sempervirens. The sequence goes on from VDFB02271358.1 coordinate 795,399,864, forward strand.
AAGTTCTTTATTTAATTATATAAATCAACCTTATTTAATTGAACTACTAACATCATTCCCTTTAGCTAAATAAATCAAAACATTTACTTAACTAATCTAAATAACTTTTCATCTCCTTTTGAATTATTTTAATCCATAAATCTACGTCAAAAAGTCAAATCATCAAATCCCTCATTAAATTAATCTAATCTTGATTAATTTAATCTAAACTCATGTCACATCCTCTAGCTTTTCCTACTTGCAAAAATAAATCAATTAATTAATTTATTAAACCTTCATTTTCCCTCAAAAAGGCATCTTTAGAGAATATTCCTCCATTTCAAATCTCCCTCCAAGTGGGATGAGTCCTCTCCAACAAGGCATTTATGTCACCTTACAAGTCCTTTTGCATTGATCCAAGTTCCCATTACTCCATTTGACTCTCCCTCCACCTTGTCATTTCAACATTTTCAAATTTCAAATTTATGCATTTATTGGAACATTCATCAAAACTTGCACATCATTGGACCATTCACAAGGTGACAAGTGGATCCTTCTTATTGGTTGGGTTTTTATCCCACATTCATCCCTCTTACCTCTTCTCTCATCAAAATATTCTATAAATGGAGAGGCTATCCTTCATTCAATCATCCAAAATCTTCATGCAAAGTTACTCTCTTCACATTGAGAGCTATTTTTGTCCACTTCATAGCACTTTCAAAAATCTTCATCATTTGTCTTGTCAAGGGTTGGGAAAGGGTCACTTTTCACAAAAAAGTGACACCAATCCACTATGGAATAGGTGTACATTGTACTTCTCTAAGTTTTTTTGGTTTATGTTGTTGTTTCATTTTACTCATGAAGTATGACGCATTATTTCAGATGAGAATTTGTAGATTTGCATGACTTAAACTAACCCCTACTAATGAGTGTTGGAGTTAAGACTGTGTACAGATTTATTGGTGCTCACAGTTGCAAGAATGGTAAAAGGAATGAAGGTGCTGTCATTGATTTAAATTGGTCAATTGGTTATCTAATGGTTGCTATTGTCATTGGTTGTATATGTTGAGGATAATTGAGAAAATTGTATTGAAGAAAGTTTAAAGGTATTCAGTTGTTGCTTTGGATGATGATCTGGTATTTTCCCCTATGTTCTTGTGGTTCAGATATGTTGGTCACAGTTTATGAAGGTTGCTATATCCATATTTTTGGCTATTGGTTCATTGTGAATTTCAAGTTGTGTTCACTAGTTGTGAACTATTATTTCTTGTGTTCTAGTGGAGGTCCAGGAGAAAAGTTGCTGGTCCAGATTTCTCTTTGATGAAGTCTTCTGACTTGCAGTTCTAGAGTTAAGACGTTTTGGTTGCATTGAAGACACTTTTGGTTTCTTGAAGTTTTGAGCTTAATTGTTCTTTGTTTTACACTGGTTTGGTCGACCTTATGTTGAGCACTATCTTCAAAGCTGATGAAGCATGTTGGATCTATTTTAGGTCTTGGTGAAGCATGTGTTTGGGTCACCCTCATTCTATCTCCACCCTAGGATGTTTGGCATCGATCTAATTTGAATTTGAAGTTGGATGGATGACATCGTATCTTTTTGAAGGTTGAAGATAGTATAAATACAAGATGAGCTAGTAATGAAAAAATATACAAGAGAAAAGAAGGAATATAAGTGAATGAGTATATGTGAAATTGTTTCTATTCAAAAATTGTGTGTTATTTGCATGTGGCAGATCAATATAGAGCTTAATGCTGAGTTTCTGGATGCAGTGAGTAGAAGGAGAACTCTATCATTCATGCAAGTTGATCAAGTAACTATGGTGGAATCCTTTGTTTCATTGGGATTGTAGTCTCTTTGTAACAAGTCTTCTTTATCTTCTTTGTATCTCTATGGTAGTGAGCCGTCCGGGTTGTAGCCCTATTGGATGGTGATTCCTTGTTTCAGGAAGTGAGCCTTTTTGTAATTGGTTTTGATACTCTATAGTGTGATTTAATCCTCACCATGGTTTTTCCCTCATTGGCTTTTCCACGTAAATATGGTATTATTTTGTTTATGTGTTGGATTTAATTTTTTCCATAGGCATTTGATGATTAATCATTTAAGTAGTTTTAAGTATTAGTTTTGGTTATTGAATTAAAGGCTAAAATCTATGACAACTGATTCAACTTCCACTCTGAGTTGTCCTATTCAACAAATAGAAGTAGTGGTCATAATACATGTGATGTCATGGATGGAATCCAACAGGGGTAGAATAGTGTCAACACTATGAGTGAAAGAGCTGGAAATCCCAAGATCCATAAAGAATGTAATAGCATGAGATGCCATGAGTCTTGAACTACGTCTCACTAAAGTATTTGAAATAGGACACTAGGTTGTAATACTATTAAAAGTTTTACCAAATCAAAAGTGTACCCAAAATGGATAAAAAAACACTAAATAGAGATAGTAAACACTTAGAACTAGGAAGCACAATGGAAGTATTCAAGAAGATATTTGCAATTTTTAGATCTAAAAAGGATAATTGATTGATTTTAAATACAAGGATCTAAAAATGATTATTTTGAAATACCAATTTTAATTTTAAACAATGCACTTTTTCTCGCTACTTGAACTAGATGCAAATAATTAAAGAACAATACAATCTCTAAAACTAAAATAGAGATATGTAGGTACAAGAAAGTAAATAAAACAAACACTGATAAATGTGTACAATTCTAGAAAATTTCCTCTAGAAGGACAAGTTCACCCTAGGTCGAAAGTGTCCTTGGGAAAGGTTCTAAGAATTTAAATTTTGAATGTTTAATTTGATATTTAAGCTCACTATTTCTAACTATAAATATATTCTTCAATAAAAAAAAATACAAAAAATGATATGAAATGAAAATTTAATTTTGTGACAATGTATGAAGAAAATGACAGCTTTTAATTCAATTTTTGATTTAAATGACTAAAACACACTTTTATGCAATCTACTATGTAGAGTGTATGCAATGTTTTTGTATTTTTACAAATTTTAATGATGCAGGCATGCAAATATGTAACTCTTAATGCAATGCAAAACTAGATAATGCAAAACCTAGATCTAGGGTTTCAATGATTTCAAATTAAAAAAAGATGTTGTACACAAGGTTAACCAAACTGATATTGTGGGAAAAGGGGGAGATCCCAAAATGGGGTGTTGTAGGTCCTTCATACAAAGAGCTAAGGAACTAATGGTGTCCCTCTTCAAAGGAAAACTTTAGTGGTGAATCTTCACCAATTGGTGAATTCTAGGAATCAGCCAAGTCAAAATTGGCAAATTTCTCACACCCAACAAGGTGTCCAAATCACCTAGATTTTTTGAACTATAGGTCCAATGCATGTCCATTCACCAATTAGTTTTTTTATGAGTCAGATTTAAGCAAGAAATTCACCATTTTCAAACTACGTGTTTCAATTGGACCGACTAATGTTTTCACCTAGAATCTTGAAAGAATTTAATAAAACACCTACATATTCACCAATGCTATTAAAACAACATTGTATCAGGACCCATTTCACCAATTAAAATTTATAAATAGTTTCTCATGAGGACCTATTTCACCAATAACATTAAAAAATAATTACATTTTGAGGACACATTTTTCCTTGAAAATTACAATGTATCATTGTATAAGCACGCGAGATTTTCCAAATTTTTAATATACCATTTAAAAATCCTACAAAATTTGCCAAATATGGAATCATGGATTGATATAAATACAATCAAAAGTGTATTTATTCTTACACATTTTGTTTAGTTTTTAGGTTCTACTTCTTGATTTGGAAGTCAGTGAAATCCAAAAACGTAGACTTAAAAGGTGAGTGATCATTTCTTCGTAGTGTTATTAGTTATAATAATAAGCTTTTTTTATCTCTTTTCCATTCTTTCTTCAACAAAGTGAACCTTAGAGCCAAACTCTGAAGTTTTGATGTTTTTGAAACTTCTGAACCACTGAGTAGAAAGATGACCAAGAAAGAGTTGCAACTCAACAAAGTGAACCATAAACCAAATTGAGGAATCACGAAGTTATGAAAATTTGGAACTCCATGACAAGGTTATAAAACTCTGAGGACTAGCAACTAAGTTTAGGAAAAGCCAAATTTTTTATATTGTATTCCATGGTATTGAATTTCATATGTGATTCTGCATTATTTTTAAAGAACAACACTTATCACACTACTTATAAATTCCTATTGCATTGTTGTTCACACAATATTTGATAAATAACTGAAAGGAATATTAATATTATTAATCCATTCCTTGAACAAAAATAAATACAATCAATAGTGTCATTTATTCTTACACATTTTTTTCGGTACTAAGGTTCTACTTCTCGATTCAAAAGTTAGAGAAAGTTGAAAATGTGGACTTAAAGGTGAGTGATCATTTCTTCATAGTGTTATTAGTTATAATAATAAGTTTTCTTTAACTCTTTTCCATTCTTGCTCCCATCTTAAAGATGATATTGAGTAGGGAATGGGATCTATATTGTTATACTTTGTCCTTAAACAAGAAGACATTTTTTTCTAGTTTTTATTCAAAGTGAGTGATGAATATGTCAAGCGAATTAGAGATCAACATTTCAAGCAACTCAAGCAGCAAGGGTAAGGCTCTTGCCACTCCTCAGGGTGGTGAAGAGACTCCTACCACTCCTTAGACTCCTGCTCCTCAGGGTGGCAAGGCTCCTACTACTCCTCAGGGTGGTGAAGAGACTCATGTCGCTCCTCTAGGTGGTGAAGAGATTGGGAGGGCATCAAAACACCCAAAACATAGATGTACCATATAGTCTTACTTTGGAATTTCTAAAGCTTCTGATCCATCAGGTCAAGATGGAGCTACATAATCAAATCTTCCACCAAATATTGGTAGCATTCACAATACCTCACGACCACCGTAAGGTCAAGTTGAGATTGTCATTGATTTAAATCAAAATGTATCAAATTAGGATGGAAATACTATAGAAGATGTTCCAAGGGATACCCTGGGCCCAGTTAGCCAAAATGAGATAATTGACTTGGATGAGGGTGATGATGTTGGTAGAAAGAAAAGGAAAAATAAACAAAAAGGGGGGCATGAGTGGGAAATCACAAGGAGTTTTCAACTTGGTTGGTTGTTAAAGTACCCATTCATGGTACCAATTGGGATTGGAAATGCAAATGATATTGAAAAGGAAACATTGGCCAAATGTAAGATTTGTAGTTGGAAATGTGAAAGAGTCAATACATTATAGCTAAAGATTGACACTATAGAAAAGCATATTGGTAAAGTTAATGAAAAACAAATCATATAAAAAGGAAGAATCAATTGTAAGATGGAAATCAAAGAAATAATGTCTTCATGTTAGGTATGTTGTGTATGAAGAGCATGAAAAAATAATGTCGAACATTGTTGCATGTAAAGGTACACTTGAGGCTCAATTTGGAAAAGCAATGGAAGGAGCAAATATATCAAAAATTGTTTAGATGAGTGTTGTTTTTCATATTTTGTCTAGAGCACATCCTATGATAGACTACCTAGAATATTTTGGTTTATTATCTTATTTGAATGTACCTCACTATCCCTACTCACATTGGTTAGTAAATACTGGATGGGATTGGAAAAATTGTCTTGCTACAATGGAAAAGGAAGATTTGAAGGATAAACTAAAAGAGTCAAATTTCATTGCATTATCTTTAGATGAAGTTACTATGGTAGACAATACTTCTTGGTTCTGTATGCATTTGTATACTATACAACAACATGTTCACCAAGGTCATCTTCTCTATGTTCATAAAATGAAGAAAATTTTGATATTGCAAAATATATTTGAACTAGTTAGAAAATATTTGAATTAAATTTTAGATATGGATGAGTTGAAAATTGCAAAAGATTTGGTATGTGTAGGAGTTGATGGAGCTGCAGTGATGCAAGGTCAAAGGACTAGTGTTTGTACAAAGTTACAAACTACTTGTGCACCATACATGCTTGGAATTCACTGTATGGCTCATAGAATGAATTTAGCATTCAAAATTGAAAGCAAGTTTCCTATAGTATCAAAAGTTGAAAATCTTGTCCGTGAGATCCACTTATACTTCTACCGAAGTCCTAAACGTTTCACATAATTTCAAAAATTTGTTAAGGGAATAACACCAATAAACGAGTTTCTCAAGGATGTTGATACTAGATGGATCTCTCTCCATGGACCAGCACAATGAGTTTGTTAAAAATATCAATCCTTGATTGGAGTGATGTACGAAAAATCATAGTCTAGTAGAAAGAGATACTGACCTCTTACATAGCTGAAGCAATATAGAGACACTCTTGAATTTAACTAGTCTTCTCCCCATGTTGGATGTGATGAACGAGCTTGTGAAGAAAGCCCAAGATACAACTATGTATATTAATGAATATGCCAATCTACGTAAACATACATGCTTGGTCCTTGATCATCTATATCTAGATCTAACACAAGATGGCCCAAATTATTCCATGTGGCAAAAAATTACTGATTTGAATGATCCTGATAATTATTTATAGTTTAATGCAAGTGGGAACTTATGCATCTTTGTGCGTGGATATGAGATACAAAATTACCAATGTAAGACAACTAGGTGCTCTAGTAGAGAAGTAGTTGTTAATGAGGAAGATTTTCAAGGAATTGTTAAATTTGTTGCTGATAATTTGAAGGAAATTGCAAAATCTATTTCATCAAAGATTCATGAAAGATTCCCTCAACATGAAATACTTGAAGCCATGAGTATTGTGTATCCTCAATTTTGGGAAAATTGAGGTGACCCAAAATATTTTCATGCTCAAGGAAAAATATTGATTGAACAATTTTTGAAAATTGTAACATACAATGAGTAGAAAATAGAAGGACGTTTAGATGAAGATAAGCTTAGAAAACAATGTAGGGATTTTGCAACAGTTATGAAGGACCAGTATAAATCCATGGGAAAGGACAAGTATTTTGAACCAAGATCAATAAAAAAAGGTTTGGAAAAACTTTGGTTAGAGTGAAATATTGCACGGTTTGATATCAAAATATTTCAATTTTTTTGTTTTATGTCAAACAATGATATTGGGGTCGATGGAGGATGAGAGAGTTTTCAATACATTGGGGTTTTTGAAATCAAAGTTAAGAAACAAACTAGACAAGAATTTGGAAAATTGGTTGAGGAGGAAAGGAATTGCATATAATGTCATAATTTTTCCTTTTGAAAGGGAACTGGCAATCTAGAGGTCCACATGTGAAAGAATTTGGACAAGGTTGTGCAATAATCTAATTCCAAAGGCTAGTGCTAGTGGTATTGGCATTGGCAATGGGACTGGGATAGATGACATTGACAAAAATGAAACAATGAATGTTGAATTTGAGACACAGACCAAAGAAAATGAAGAGAAGACTTGGAATCAAATTCAAGACAACTCTTTTACTTTATCTGATGATGAACGTTAGTTTGAGGACCCCAAGTCCATTTGGGAAATGGAAGAGAATTAGTGGATTTTAGGTATTTATACTATACTTCATGGATCCCAGGATCAATTTTGAATTCCATTGTTCCATACTATAGTTGATGATATTTTATATTATATTCAATGAAATTTTGAATCATTGCACTTCATGATATTTTATTTTATATTGCACTTCATGAATCATATTCCAAAGTCAAACTATAGTTGATGGTATTTTATGTTGTATTCCATGAAATTGTGATATTTTATATAATATTTTATATTTTACATTAGTCCATACATAGCATTCAATGATGTGTCATATGATGAATCCTTTGAAAGGTTAATACAAGATAATTCCATAATGTCGCGTGGTCATTAAAACTTGGAACCTTAGAACCAAAGTTTGAAGTTTCAAAGTTTTCCAAACCTCTGGCCCACTGACTAGAAAGATGACCAAGAAAGACTTGCAACTCAACAAATTGAACCATCAACCAAGTCAAGGAATCGGGAATTTATGAAAATTTAGAGCTCCACGACAAGGTTATAAAATTATGAGGAATAGTGTCTAAGGTTAGGAAAAGCACCAAAACTGCCACTTTGAGTGATAGTAACCACAACAATGAAACTAACCAAAAATCCATCATTCCAATTCCAATAATAGATAATCCAAGACAAACTACTCAGAAAAATTAGAATAAATCCACACACCATAACTCAAACTAAAAGGTTAGGTCTAAAACACTTGCAACTCAGTTTCTCAACAAAGTGAACCAAGTATGGGAATTGGGAAGTTATGGAAATTTAGAACTCTACAACAAGGTTATAAAACTCAGAGAACTAGTGACTAATCTTGTTTTTCTCCCTTATCTTGAATCTATTTGTATTGTTTCTCCAATTGTAACATTTTACATGAATTATTAATGAAATCTAATCAATGATCTTTGATTAATCTTCTTTGTCATTAATATTACTCATTGATGTATGTTTTAATTCTAGCTCTAGTTTAATGAACCAGTTAAATTACCTTCATTAAAGCATGAATTCATATACAATGTTTAGTGGATATTCTAAGTAGTCATGGAGATTGAGTATTTATGTGTGAATTGTAATGCAATTTAACTAAGATTATGGATGCCTTGAATTAAAATCACCTTATAGTTCATATTTTAATTTTGTTAAAAGTAAAACTTGAGCATGTACTCAACGATTCATCACTCAAATCAATGCTCATTAGATTAATAACATATTAACAATAGTATTAGTAGCATATACAACAATGAACATCAACAATCATTTAAAGTGTATCTAAAAGTTGAAACCACTACCAAACTTTTTCTTCAAATGATATAATAAATAATACAGATAATTGAACACCAACACATTACTGAAGTATGAATTTGAGCTTTTAAATTTATTATCACATGAAGGAATACATAAAGGCATTGGAAATGGAAAATTGTGCTCAAAGACAACTCTGTATAGAGCTGAGTTGGAACTTGGAAACTCATATTATCAAAAATTAAATCATTGCATCACCTTTTCTAGCAACTTCCACTCTTCAAGTGTTGGAATTGTCATTTGTTCTAATTGATGTTTTTTGACTTGAATAATTGTTAACAATTCATGATTCAAATTAGAACCTACCTTGGATTCTTCATTGAATTTTTCATTCAGGGTTAGCAATGGTTTGATGGAATCCAAAAAGGTCACCACATTTGGGTTCTAAGGAAACTAGTCCAAAACAATCTTCCTTACATCCTCCATCTTCTTTCTAAAATCATTCTTACCAATGAATCGCTCATTTGTGTAAAAAGCCTCTGGAAAACTAAGCTCTGTGGATTTCCTTACCTTTTCATCCACTATCTTCATCTTGTCTATAGCCAAATGAAAATATTCCTTTGTTTCACACATTTTGAAACACTTTTCAATGACAGATGACAATGTCATTGGTGTAGCAAGCCAATTAGTAATCCCTTTTGATTTCAAAACATTGTAACTAGCTTTGTAGATTATTTGTTAAATTTGATTTGTTGATTTCTTTAATGCCAACACATTTTTGTTGTCCATTAAGTACTTGTTGAGCTTATTATGATGTTGTCTAATAGAATCAATCAATTGAAACATGCCACAAAAATGATCAATCCCCTACATTATTTCATCCCAGAGCTTTTGTTTCATATGCCTCATTGTTTCTCTACAAAATGTAGATAACTTATTTTGACAAGACTTAATTTCATTTTTTGCTTCCATCAGCTTGCCTCCAATCTTTCATTTCTTTTTCTCTCCTCCAAATTTTTTTCTCACTATGCATTTCCATTTGCAATGCATAGTCTTAATTTTTCTAAAGTGGATTTTTCCTTGTCATATTTCCTTTTGCTCTCATCTAGCCTTTAATTTAGTTCATTCACTGCAGTCTCATTCTGCTTATCCTCTTTGCTTGTTAATGTAGAGGAAAATTTTTTAATTCTTTTTTCTAATTAATTGCTCTTGTTATCTGTTGCTTTCCTCTTTTTCTTCTCATTTGCAAGTCTTCCTATAACTTTTCAATTTGAGTATGCAACCTTTTTTCTCTCTATCTTGCTTTAGCAATGATGTGTACACCAATTCATTGTTCTTATCTGATATGCTAATTTTATCAATATTTCTGACTCCAGAAATATCCAATTGAAAACTGTTCACCTAGAATTCAGAAGGAGCCATCTGATTTGTTGGATTTTTTTGAACTATGGGAACTAGAAATGTGTACTCAACGATTTATTTACTTGTGTCAAATGTGGGTAATATACCATGGTTGTTGTACGATTTGAATTTAGAGTAAACACACTCTCCATTAGTTGCTTCTTTTCTTTTTTATTTAATTGTGATTTCTTTTTAAACTCTTCAATGTAATCAAAACCTAGGGATGAAGGAATAATGGAATGCTTGAATGGTGAAGGAATAGGAGTACTTGCAGTTGCTAATGATGTCATAGACAGACTAACTGGCATTAGGGGAGTGCCTGGAAATAAATCATTTGTGGTGGATCCACTAGTAGTGTGACTTGGATTTGGACCTGTCAAGATCCTTTGCCTCTTTTGTATGCCTTGATCCCCTGGTGTTTATGTGGTATATTGTGTTGTTGTCCTCTTGTGTGTAATTTTTTGTTGTAGCACATGTTGACCACTACTAGTACTACTACCCATACCATCACCACCAAAGGCAATTCCAATTGCACTAAGCCCTCCACCATGGGTGTGTCCTAGTTGTGATTGTGTCTGACCATGATGATAAGGATTTGAAGCTCTAACAAATTGAATTGTTTTGGCTCTAATTTTTTTCCCTTGGTCTACTTTATCAGCTCCAAGGATAGATTTATCAACTAGATTTCTATGTTGTAAATTTATTACTATAGGAATTCCTTGTCCTTGGGACCCCAAACCACCACCTTCATAACCCATTTTTTCAGCTATGGCTGCTCCTATAGTAAATAATTATTTTGTGGCCTTGAACTTAAACCAAGTTTGAAATTGACATGGATTTCTTTTTCCCTATCATCATCACTTTCTTCATCTTATCGTTCATCTGGATGCTCTATATTCCATAATTTGCTAAACTCAAGATCTTCTTCATTATCTCCATACTCTACAAGAGCTCTTGGATCACCTAGCTCCTTCCCCATAGAACAAAAGGAAGTAATATTTTATCATGACTAATTTTTTTCTATAACTTCCTTCTCTAGAGAATTTGGCATTTTTACTCTACTAGAAGGTTGATGACTTTTTTAATAAAAATTGTTGTACCTCCTAATTTTATTTTGATGCAATGCCATATTTTCTACTAACAATTGTTCAAAAGAAATACCATTCTTAGTAGCACTTTTCTCCATTGCTACTTTGACCTCATCCCAAGAATCATTGTTTCTCAAGTTTTCAAGCAAGGGTTTACTTTGATGTTGAATTCTACTTCCGACATTCTTATTGAGCACAATCATTGATTTAATGGTGTCACATGGATCATACTACTAGTGATAGATATCATCAAGATCAATAAAATTCAAAAGATCATGTGCCACACTAAATTCTTTTATCTCGAATGTCATCACTCCACATGAAAAAGGTAAAAAAGGAAATAAGGCTTTCTTCCCTTGACCGCTAAAGTGTCTTTCATCAGTACTCTACATCTACCTTACATATTCCAAAGAAAAAATCCTTTCTGTCACATGTATTGGAAGTTTGTATGGTTGTACTTCCAATCCATAAAATCTTAGCATAACATATTCTTCCATTAAGTACCAATTAGCCAATTGTATTTCTTTTCCTAGTTGAATAGAGTTTCTACACGACATAGGCAATCTAGGCATTGGATCATTTGTAATTGCTTGATGCAATGGAGCCAAAAAGTAGTCTACAAAATTATTGTAGTTCCTTCAAGAATCATGCAACCATATAATAGTGGTCCATTCATATACTAGAGTCATTTTCTTCAGCTCAGGATTACTATTACCATAGGGCTGAATCTGAAGCTTGTTGGTCTGAAGCATTCCTCTAAATTTGAATAGAAAAAGATAGCACAAGTAGGTTGTGAACCTAAATATCTTGGTGGAACTTCCTTTAATCATTAAAAAATGTTTATGCATGGATTCTACAATGTGCTCAATAAAAATTATAGTTGGCATGTGGAGCACCATAATGGATATTATACACAATTTCAAGGAGGCATGCACCCAGTTCCAAATTGCTCTCCAATCCAAGGAAAAATGCTAGCATGGAAATACTATCTTGAACCCATGGTTTAAAAATATCCAAATCATAAGGAGGCTTATAATCACCTTTCAATTTATTTATATCCCGAACTATTCTATTTAAGAAAGAATTTTTCTCCATTTCATCCACTACTTCATAATCACTAGCAAGCTTTTCTCGATCAATGTGGACATTTCCAAATTCTTCAGTTGTAAACCCCAAGGCCAACACTTTTCCAATTTCTTCTATATTAATGGATAACAATTCCTTTTTTCTATCTTTATTAACAATTACTCTTTTGTTTTCATCATAATTTAGGGCACAAACCAAGATAAATTTCGAGCAAGGGAAAACATCATGTAACATCATGCACCCTAATCTAGTTACCCAAGGTGCACTGATACTATTAGTATTAACTTTCAATTACATTTTCTTTGCAGCCTTATTCTTAGATGAAAATATAAGTTCTAAGGTACGCCTACCATAGGTTTCAAGATCATAAATATTATGGTATTCATCAGTGAAACCTAGGGTTTTAAGCAATTTTGCATAATGTATTTTTTATCTGACATTGCTATAGTGATACTAGTGGTAGACATGATACAATAAACAATATGAAATTTTTGAATTTCCTTTCATGTACAAAGACAAATGTAAGCACAAGTGCCAAGATTTTTTTGGACCGCTACCGCTTGTGAAAATTTGAAAACCTAAATGTGATACATGTATCTCTGAAAATAAATGGAACTTGTTGGGTCAACCATGAGCAATAAAAGTAAACACATGGGACTTTCCAAGTCAACCATGGTCTCTAAAAATAAATGCATGGGGAAAAGTGGCCCAATCAAACTAGGGAAATGGGAGCTATGAAGATACAAAATGTACTTAGCCCCTTTTAGAACTAGACTCATGCAAAAGATGAGTGGTTGCAAAATTGCTCCCATGCAGAAGATGACCACTTAAAATTAATGCATGGGAATTTCCTAGTAGCCCATGGTATCCCAATATAAATTCAAGAGACTATCTTGGCCAACCATGTAGACGATGAGGGGTAGTAAAAATGATTCCATGCAAAATTTGAGCATTGGAAATAAAGGCATGGGAGTTGCTTGGGAAACCATGCAGACGATCAGGGGTAGTAAAAATGCTCCCATCTTCTACTTCCAACTTCCATGCACTAGGATAATACTTATCTCCATCAGAGCTCCTCATCCTAGTTCAAAACCCATCCAATAAGTCAGGTGAACCAAATCAAATTCTTTCCAATTCCACCCATTCTGAACTTGAAGGAAATTGGTCTTTTACTCTGTAACTACATAACTAGAGGTAGGAGAATTTAGATCATCCCCAATAATACTATATCATATTCTTCCTAAATCCTTATTAAGTTATTAGCCCTACAAAATGAAAACCCTTATGACAATTCAACAAATTATTTTATTTGTGCTTGCTATCCTTAGTTATGGGCCAAAACTGTCACCAAAAGTTCCACTACCAGCCTGGTCCCTTGTACAACTCACACGTGTCACATGTGAGGTTGTGTATAGTTGTGTGTATAGTAACATAGTTACTACTGACTAGTAATAATTACAATTTGAGCAAACCAAAAATCCAACTTAATTGGTACCTCAAGCTAGCTACGTGCAAAGTTGCAAACTGTAGCTCAAGCTAACAAGCTATCAATTGTCAAAATTAGCAGTGCCACACAAGCCGTCGATTATCAAAATCACTCGATTATTGACATCATCATCTATGATAATACAGTAGATCATGTAGTTTTCAATATAAAGCTATCCAATCAATCTCTCTGGCTATTCATATGGTATTAATCCATGCTGCTGCCTTGTACCACAACCAAATTGAGAAATTCTATAGAATAAATGAAAGGTAGAGTACTTCGATTCATTGAAAGGAGAGAATTAAATGTCTTGTTTTACCTTAATGATTATCAATGTCCTAATAAGTCACAATAAATTTTGATCAATTACGATCAGAACTCTATGTTAATTTTTGAAACCAATAATTAATAAAATCTCAACCATTGATTTCTGAAAATCAAATGGTTCTAGTGTTATTCCATAGGCTTTAGTTCACAAGTTTAGAGCTTCAAGGATTTACTTCTGGAATACATCTATAGCCATCCATAAAAAATTCATCGAATGGCCCCTCTTTTAAAACAAAACTTATGCACATGCATAATTTAAAATGGGGACATTGCTAGGTTGACGAGACTCGACCCTTAGAATTAAAGAGTTAATATTTAAGGCTTTGTCATAAAATATTTTGGTCTAACTTAGGTAATATTAAATGGTAAACAAGAGCAGGATGACCGATAGACCTAAATAATTAATAAAATCTCAACCATTGATTTTTGAAAATCTAACGATTCTAGTGTAATTCTAGAGGTTTCAAATCACAAATCTAGTGCTTGAGACATATACTTTCAGAATGCAATTACAGTCTTCCATAGAAAATTCATAGAATAGTCATGGTCCATAATGTCACATGGTCGCTAAAACTTGGAACCTTAGAACCAATGTCTAAAGTTTTGAAGTTTTTGAAACCTCCGACCCACTGACTACAAAGATGACGAAGAAAGACTTGCAACTAAGGTTAGGAAAATTTGCACTGACACTTGATCACTACATTTTTTTATTAGTTTGATATTATGTTTAATTCACCAAAGTTTTTTTCTTAATCATTTGAAAATATGTTTAATTCACCAATGAAATTATTTTTTTTGGTTTGAAAATAAGTTTAATTTGCCAATCAAAATATTTTATTGGTTTGAAAATACATTTTAATTACAAATGGAAAAAATTTAGTGGTTTTATAAAATTTGCATTTTGCTAGGATTTTCCACAGACTTCTAGCTATTAAAAAAGATTCACTAATGGACATTACTTTTTTTTCACAAAAAATGAAAAAAATTTCCACTAAAATTAATATTTTTATCAAGAAGTATACAAGATTCTCTAGGATTTTACACCTTCGCCAAGGGGGGATTTCTTAAAGTTTTCCCTACCTTCTTCCCAAGATTTCATTGAAACTAAGAGATTGCAAGGTGTAGAGATTGGCTTTCAACCCTAAGGTGAACCAATCAAACTTGAATATCTAGGTTTCTTAGGACAATAGTATCTAGAATTAGGTGGATATGATTTGATGCAATTAAACCTAATGGACAACAAGAACTAGATGATAAAATGGAAGATCCTAAAGATATCAAAATTGAAATAATAGTTTGCAGGAAGATTTGAAAAAGGTTTGGGAACATGTACCTAGCATTAAAAATTGGTTGTAAGCACTATTGAAGGATAGGTTCACCCTAGGGTGAATGGGTTTTGGGTAGGGTCTCCGAAAAAAGCTTTGATAGTCCTCTATTGCTGGATCTTAGCTTCAATTTGATACAAGTCCCATTGTTAGAAATATAGAAATACAATTTGCAATTGAGTTTCTGTGGCTTCACAACAATGGTGAAAACTTATGCAATGTTGTTAAATTTCTCTTTGATATCCCTTCAATCCTTCTTCAACCTGTAATCTACACATACATAGGTAGTAAAAATTGTTTGTTTTGAATGGGGGTTTACCTTAGTCAAACCACATGTTTGGTAATTAAACCTTGATAAAATAATGATAATTGATAAATGGAAGGAATGGTGAATGAACACTTTCTTGTTACAACTCACCAAACCTTTAATGACTTCCCTTAGAGGAATGAATTCACACACATCACTCCAAGGAATTAGATCTTTCTTTGCTTTATTTTTTGGATACTTGAATTCCTGGATTCTTTAGAATCAACAATGCATATTAGCATTCACAAAATGACATGAACAAACATAAACTTGAAAATGATGATAGGATCTTGAATACTACAATAAATGACTCAAAAAATTGCTCTTGAATGCTGTTTATCTAATTTCCTAAAAAAAAGATTCCAAAAGCTAAAAAATTGCATATGAAATTTGAATCATTAAAATACCACCAAAACATATTACAATTTGAGACCTAGGACTTAAAGAGGATGATTTTTCCTTGGGAAAATAGGTCTTTTCCCAAAAGTACTGAACACATTCATTTTTAGGTGATTAAAATATTAATTGCATTAATTAAATATAGGTTCCCCTTTTAGTAAATGATAAAAATAGGGCTTGGGAATGTATAATTTGTATTATTAGGAACATAATTAAGTCCAATTAATTAAGGGACCCAAACATAGTGTGAAATTGTAAAGGTATACAATTTCCTACAATACACCTGAACAAGTGGGTTATGAAAGATAATAGTATAAAGAAGGAAAAATAACATCAAATTAAATAGTAGTAGAAACCAAAACTATTCTATATTATTAGTGACTACATATCAATTACATAGTTTATTGAAGCTTATATAAAAGAAATCAATGTTGATGCATAGTTCAATACATCCAAAAATAAATTGAAAACTTTAAAAAGTGTAATCATGCATCTAGGATGCATTATTCAGTTAATTTAAAGACTTGCAATTAAGAAGTGATAACAAGGCCAATTAACTAAACCAAAACTTAGATATAAGAAAACTATCACTAAGAAAACTAATTATCTAAATCTACAAATTTTCACATGAAAGGAAAAGACATGTTGCATATGGTGCGACTTCATGCATCATTTTCCAATAGCTATTGTTTTTTATGTTGAATTTGTTGTATTATTCTTAATACCAAGCTCATAGTGCTACTTAACACAATATTTAATGAACAAATAATCCATGTTGCCAACTCAAACTCTTCCAAGTTCATTATATTCACTATGAAAGTTCATTTTTAATCTAAGTCCCATGCTACTCAAAAGTAATTATTTAGGTATCTGCCATTAGATAGAAACTATCCTATTGCAAATTTGTTATGAGGGAGATTAATATATGTATCTATTCACAAATTAGATTTTTTTTTGAAATCAATTTTTTTTTTTTGCAAAGTTAACAAGGAATTTAAAAATAAATAAATAAATAATTATTGTTAATCTAATTGGCCAAGAATTTTCACTCATTTTTGGGGTTTTCATGTAGTTTAAAACAAAAAAACACCCTTAAAACAATAAAATATTACAAATTTAAATGTATTATGTACTACATGTCATCTTTTTCACATCACTTATTAAATCATTTCAAATTATGGAGGTAATTTATTGTCATATTATATTAGGTCATAGATTACTAAATGTACCTTTGCAGTAGACAATAAGTGACAACCACAAGATCGATAGTGAAGAAGAGCTACCACAAAGACACAACAAGAATCAATACAAATACATTTTATGCATTTTTTGTTTGTATTTTTGAAAAAATTAAAAAGATCTTTGAATATAGTCTTTTTTTATATAAATTAACACTATAATTTAGTTGTTGATAAAATGCTGAAAAATTAAGTTACATGAGAGGTCAATCTTTAAATATAGTAATTTTTTTCCTTCAATTTTTTTGTGTGTATTTATAACTTGAAACTTTAGGGCATGGATATACTTTTATCCAATTTTGATAAATATATATTTTTAAATAAATATAAAAATGTGGATGTATTAAAACTTAGTTGTTTCTATTTGACGTCAAATTTCATATTAATTATTTATCTAAAATAGAAAAAAAATTGTACCATCTAGATATAGATTCTTGTATCTAGGGAATCATTTTAAAAATAAAATAAAATAAGTTTTACTATATTTCCTTGACATGGTAATCAACCTAATGCCTTGTATTTGTAACCTACATTTAGTAAAAATAAAAAGGAAAATATAAATAATAATTTAACTATTAAAATATAAATATTTTTGATAAATAAACTTATGGATCTATAAAAGGGTATTTTATATTTGAAAAAAAAAATCACAAGTAGAAGTTGTTGAAACATCAAGTTTTTAAATTATTTTATTTTTTGGTAAATTGGACTCAAAGTGGTGCTAAATATGCATTTAGCCAACAATTTTAGTTGGAAAAGTTGTGGACCTATATAACTCAGCTAGAATGAATCTTACAAGAGCATTGTTTGACCAAAATTATTTTTTAGTTAAAAATACTTAAATTCACTTGTGCTCATAAGTTGGCTAAAAGTGTGCCACAACTTTGTTCTTTTAAATTTGATTGATCATGGGGAAGCATTCCATTTTAAGGAATATTTTTTTCCTTCTAGGTCTTTCTCTACATTTTTAGCATGTTATGATATTCAAAGTGGAGAAAAAATGAGTTATTAGATTAACAAACTTCTATCCTTGGTTGGTAAGTTTTATATTTGTTCATAATTGCTTGCTAACACATATGTTTATCATTATTCTTAATGGGTTCCATCCAAATCTTATTATATTCACCTTAAAAATATCCCCAAAGATATTATGTAGGCTAATAGTGAAGGATATCATGGTTTTCATTGGCTAGAATTAGATTTCTATTGCCTACCTCATGATTTTGAAGGCCTAGGTTTTCTCCTAGTATATAGACAATGTATAACCTTATGTTCTAAATGGATCATCATGACTCTTGAAGGAAATGAATCTTAGAATATTTTGGTATAATATTATAGTAGCTCTATAGTGTTAACTAGTAATATTTCTTAGAAAGGCCTTTTCTTTCATAATCTTCTGATCATGCAAGATATTGAAAAAATATATGGCACATTGGTCATCAAGAGTATTTAGAAATCCTAAAAAATCCATCAAACTATTGCTCCATTGAGTAGGACTTGAATTGTCTAGTGGTCTCTCTATCAACCAACTTTCTATTTGGTGGTATCCATTTTTCTCTTCTGAATAGTTATTTCTAGCCAAATTCCCTTGGCTACATACTTTCAAGTTCTTTAATCAAGGCATAAACATGTAGCTAGATTTTATTTATAGATCCACCAAGAGCATGTTCTCTTGACATTAATTTAAACACAAAATTAGGTTGGCTATACAAGATTAGGATACCTTTCAATTTGTTATCAACAAGTTATATGACCCAAAATTCTTATCAAGATTGGGCTCAAGTTTGTCAAACCTTGGTGAATGGATTGATAGTGGTACCCAAGAAAGACCTTTCATAGATAAAAAAAACCTCACAAATATTGCATCTAGTTATTCTCCCATCTTCATTTGATGGATAAAATTAATCTTTAATGGTAGCTCCATTCATCTATTGGGACTTGACATCATGGGATCCAATGTATTTGGTTAGTTTTTTGGCTACTATATTAGCTCAATTTTCTTGGTGCATATTATATGAGGGCCTCCCTTTAGGTAGTTGGTTAACTCATATGGATGTTCCTAATCCTTGTTGTCAATTTTATGGCCATATGAATTCCTTCAAGAATCTACTTTTTTTGTTCCATAACTCAAAACTTTTGGACTTGGATTTATAATATTTTCAATCCATTCAATCCTACCCCTTTCTCTTAGGATATGGTTCATCTTAGATATTTTCCTTATCTTTCACACAAAATTACCCAAATTTGGCATGCTTTCAGTGTGGAAATTCTCTTTAGCATTTGGAAAGATACAAAAAGTCCTATTCTCTTTTATTGTTCTATTGATTCTAACTTCTCATTTTATAATAAAGCCATTATTATATATCTAACCTACTTATGTATATTTATGTTGAAGATTCTAAAGTTACACTTGAAGTTTCTCATCTCTAAGGTCTACTAGACCTTTGGGGAAAATTCTCCCATAGTTTTGCTAGATTCCCACCTATTCCACCTCTCCTTAGTAAGGGTGCACGAATTGATGTAGCTATCCTACGAGGAATGGGTGTGATGAAAATGATAGTGGATTATATTCTCATGGGAGACTTAACTCTTACCCTCTAACTCCTAGGAACAACACTCCTAGTGGACGACACTAAATGCTTCCTACCTCATGTCATGGCATGGTGAGATCTTAGTTGGCCTAAATTAAGAATTTTTTGTCATCTAGATTTTACCATCTCTCTATCCAAAACTCAAGAATTTTTAAATAATCCTCTTGAAAAAGAAGGTGTTCTCACTATTCGGGAGCCAATTGTTGATACTATGCCTACTACATATTGGGGAAATATAGATGATAAAGATCCCCTTCTTCTATATTTTCTTTAGGTACTTAGACTTTATTTGGGCTTGGACCTTTTGTTAATTCATCTTTGTATTGGAAGTTATCTAGTAAGATTTTCTTGGTGTAAATCTCTACCACCCTCCCCTTTTTTGTGAATATTATACTATTCATTATTTAATACAGTTAAATAGGAAATTTTCATACAAAAAAGAAACATTATAAAATAAATGCAACATATATATTAGAGTTGGCATTTATTATCATATAGAAATATATCTATAAATAATTACAAATAAAAATAAAATTAAAATATAAGTACCTAGCTTTAGATTTTATTTTGATTTTGATAGATGTTATTGATTGATTAGCCACTAGATTCTATCAAATAATCAGTGTTAGATTGGTAAAATCATTTTCATTCACATAGTGTGAACTATATCCATAGAAGGTATTAGTATCTATAGATTTGATCTAGTATGTTTGATATTTCAATTTAATGTTTGTCTTGATGTCTAGATCTACAATTAATAGCTACGATGTTTAAGATCACCTTTGTGAGTTTATCTCATTCTTTGGTGAAACCCTTTTTTCTAGTTTAATAGTTCTTGATCAATGACTAAAGACATGTCAATTTTTTTTACAATATTCCAAATCATGTATAACTATTGATGTCATGCTAACAGTAAATGCTAATGTAGTGTATAGAATAATGAATAGGAAAATATTGAAATGAAATTTAAAGTTTTAAAGTGTACCAAAATAAATTAAAAAACTTTACAAGTACACATTATTTTAATTTACTAAAGAGAAGTCAAAGTGAGTGGAAACAAATGAAAAGTGGAGGCTATGCATTTTCCACTATTACAATAATAAATGCTTGGATAACTTGACCAATCTCTAAAATCATAATGAAAGTTGAAGTTCATTGAGCATATGTGCCTTGCTTCACAAGGCAGCAGGTAAAAAATACTGACAGACTTTGACCCTTTTTCATTTGAACATACTAAAATATGCAGGGACAGTTAAACAACACTCATCTTACGTAAGGGCCTACACCAGCTCAACGACTAACGCTAGCGCATAATCGATACACTCTAAATTTACTAACATTTTTTTCTTATATATAAGCTTCCCACACTCCATGCCATTTCACTATAAGATCAACAAAGAAACTTCTATTTTTTCAACTTTTAGTTTTGTCTTTGAACTTAAGGTTTTGTGTGTGAAATTATTTACAGTTGTTTAAACTTTGTTTTTCCTGTGAGATTATCTACAACTGCTTGAATTTTGGGTTTCGGCGTGCTTGAGATGGAGCAAGTGATGGTTCTAAACATGTATCAATCCCTTTGGCATGCATGTCTTGATTGATCTAGAAGAGAAAGGTGTGAAATATGAATACCAAGAAGAGGTGCTCTTCAATAAGAGTGACCTCCTACTGCAAATGAATCTTGTGCACAAGAAAATACCTGTATTGATCCACAATGGCCAGCCTATATGCAAGTCTCTCGTAATTCTTTAGTACATTGACGAGACTTGGGATTCCAAGCAGTTTTTACCCTCTAAACCATATGATTGTGCCCTTGCCTGTTTCTGGGACGACTTCATAGATAAGAAGGTAAGGCATTCTAGTGTTCTCGTTTGCATTGGCATTGAATTTTTTTAATGTATTCTAACAAAATTCTTTTGCAGTTGTAGTTTTTTGAAGTTCAGTTACTTGTATAGTGAGATCAGAAGACAGGGCTCTGGAGGAGGCCAAGCATGAAATGTTAGAGAGCTTTCAATTTTTAGAAGCTACATTGAAAGAGATGTCAGCAGGGGGATCCCTGCCTTTCTTTAGTGGAAAAAATTTTGGGTTTCTAAATATTGCCTTCATTCCCTATGCTTCTTGGTTTCATGCTTTCAAATCCATTGTGAATTTCAAGATACCATTTGAGAGTGAATACCCATTGCTTGATTCATGGGTTAAGAAATGTATGGAAAGAGACAGCGTCAAGAAAGCCCTTCCATCTCTTGATCAGATTTTAGAATATGCATTACAAAAGAGGAGGAAATTTTTAACCATTTAAATTGATTGTTCAGTTAAGCATGCAACATGTGGGTATTTGCTAGATGATCCTATGCTTTGTAATAGATGAAGAATAAATATATCCAAAGAATTTTAGATGGTAGCATTTAACTTATTGTTGAATAGTTATACTATAGGTAGTAAGTTGTCATATTTAAACTCATTTCAAAGTTGTATCATTTAATTTTACCGTTGAATGGTTTACATGTTTAAAGGATAAATTGGGCAGTAGGGAACTGTGTGTCATCTTCAAGGCTAAATGATACTTTATAACTGAATCTAATATATTATTATTAAACTCATGGAATTTTATGATTAGATCCTATGTGTTGTTTATAGACACTAAGTGAAACTTTATTAACGTGTCTTATAAATTCAAACATCCTCAATAAAAAAAATTTATTGTAGTGTATAAAATGTATCTCTTTACATTTTCATAATTGTTTGGGCCCACCCTCCTAAAATTAGGATTCTTTATGCCTTATTTGGTCCTATTTCACATCCAAAAGCCTTATTCAATGCATTTCTCTGAGGATATTCTTGAAACTTAAGTATTGACCAATCATAATTTAATGATTTTTGATTTTGTGTTCGAGATCTAGTGATCTGGGAATCATACACCACCTTTGGGAATATGGGTGCCAATTAGGGTTTCTTGCATTAATCCTAAATTTGGCATAGAATTTAACATTTCTAAAAAATTTGTCCCAAGCCTAGGCTATTGGGACTCATACACCCCAACTGGCACATGAGTCCTAATTTAGATTGAACCTATTTTTAATTTAATTCTTGGTGGGATTTTATTCTCCTAGATTTGATGTCAACTTCTAGGGTTGTAATTTTAAGAAATTTGGCATAAATAAGTATAAAAACAAGGTTATTTCAGATAATTTCATCGAAGAAATCTTATGAAGCACTCCTACAACAAGTTTATGTGATCAAGATCATTCAAGAGTTGATCATCAAGCATTTTTGAGCAATATTCAAGATTCAAGCATCATGTCAAAGTCATCATGAATCATGTTTATTTTTGAGCTAACATTTGCAATGTAGGTTTTATGATTCTTGAGCAAGAATTTAAAGGCCTTATTTCATATTAACAATCAAGAGTTAAGATCTACATTCATTCTAGCCATTTCATACAAGATTGTATCCTTTATTCTAAGGGTTTGGTGAGTTGCAACATAACATATTTGTTCATTCATCATTATTTCATTTCAAGGTTTGATTACTAAAACGGGGTTTGACCAAGGAAAACCCCTATCCACTAATAAAACAACATTTTTCTTCCTTTACATGTGTGATTGTAGATCTAGGTTTTTTGAGGTTTGAAGACAAAGTTGCAAGATTGAAGAATGTTGTCAAAGTTGTCAAAAAGTTGTTATCTTCACTAAAAATTGCCTACATGTTGGAATTCAAAGTGTCAAACTTAGAGATCAGACAAGAAAGAAGTTACAAAATATCACTAGAGGACACTAGAGTTTCATCCAAACCCTAATACTAGGACTAAATCTCCACCTTGGGTGTATGAATCCTAGTATAACACTTTTTAGTCATTTCTTGTAGATCCTAGTTTACCAGTTGCAGATTCTAGATTCATCCCAAAACCCTAAACTAGGACTAAATCACCTAGTCTAGCGTATGAGTCCTAGTCCAAATCAAAATTCATAATTCTAGGATTATGAACCTTGTTTCGGGTATGTGTAGGATCATCATGGAAAAAATTGGCCCTCAAGTGGCAAAAAAATTTAAAAAATCAGAGTAGGAAACTTGACGAAAAAATTTAAAGTTATCTATATTATTTCAAAAATATGTAAGAATAGAATCTATAGAAAATTTAATGTAGTTTCTAAACTACTAAGTTTGTTTTTTAAAATCTATTTGCGAAAATTTGAAATTTCAATGCAATGGTACCTTAAATTTCAAGAAAAAAAGAGGTAGGCTCAGCTTTGACCACCCTAACCACAATAAATGATAATATTTTTTATAATATTTTAGATATGGGTATGTGTAGGATCATCATGGAAAAAATAGGTCCTTAAGTGGCAAAAAATTAGAAAAAAATCAGAGTTAGGCAAATCCTGATCTAAAAAATTGAATAAGTTATCTATATTATTTCAAAAATATGTAAGAATAGAATTTGTGTAGGAAAATTGTCGTAGTTTCTAAACTACTAGGTTTTGTTTAAAAAAAAATTCTATTTGGTGAAAAATTTGAAATTTTTACTGCAATATAATTAAATTTCAGGGAACATAAATAGGGTGTATGTCCGGACCACCTAACCACAATAAATGATAATTATTTTTATAATATCTTAGATATAAGTAGAGGACTCCTATCTGGATGTGATGCATATTTTTTTGTATTTTTTTTCCAAGTAAATAGTTAATTATGATTTTCTTATTACAACTTTTAAAAATATAAAAAAATTATATGTCTAACCACCTCAATTTGGTCAAAACTTCATGAAATTCATTTTTTTTTAATCTTATAGTATGCAGAAATGACACATATACTTGATTCAAAATGTATATTTTTGAAAGCTATAGATGTTTTTCAATCAGCCTATCAATCAGGACTTTTAGTCGTAATTTGAATAGAAAAAATGAATAATAATTAATTATTAAATTCAAAGTAAAGCATAATTTATATTGGTGGAAAGTTGAGACCCTCCTTTAAAACCCTTTACATTTCATCAATTTGGGTAAAAAAAGTCATTAGCCACATACCCATCATATTGGCATACTTTTGGCCCATCATGATCCCCGCAGACACATACCCATATATAGAGGACTCCATGCCCGATGTGATGCATATTTTTTTGTAATTTTTTTTCCTTAAGTAAATAATTAATATGAATTTTTATTACAATTTTTTAAAAATATAAAAAAAACTCGTGATGTCTAACCACCTTAACTTGGTAAAACTTCATAAAATTCAATTTTTCTTTTTTAATCCTATACTCATGCTGGCATATAATGTGACATGTTTGGATTGAAAAAATGTGATAATTGTTTGAAAGCTATAGATGATTTTCAATCAGCCTATCAATCAAGACTTTGTCATAATTTGAATAGAAATGAATAATAATTACTTATTAAATTCAAAAATAAAGCATAATTTATATTGGTGGAAAGCTAAGAATCTCATTTAAAACCCTTTGTTTCATCAATTTTGGTAAAAATAGTCGCCGTACCACATACCCATCATATTGCCACTTTTTGGCCCATCAGGATCTTGCACATACCCTTTCAAGCATCTCCAGTATTCCAAGTAATTTTCTATTTATTCACAGTTTATTATTTTGATTTTAAGTTTTACTTTCTAGGTCATAAAACTAGATTTTCATATTGCTTTCATTTCCTTCTTTCTAAGTATTTGCTTAGTGGTGTACCCCTTTTTATCAAACCTAAGGAGACCAAGTAGTAACCCATTCTCTCAATTGAATCATTAGGTTATTCCTCCTAAGGTTTCCTTTAATGAACTAAGAGTTAAATAGGAAAGGGTACCTCCCTTGTGTGTATGAGTACTCCATCTCCTAAAAGGTGAAGTAACCTATTTCCTATGGTTCATTTTGGTGAATCCGACTTTTGAACCTTTTTTTTTAATTTGGAGTGCATAAAATTCCTAGATCTACTTACATTAGCTTTGTATTATATCTTGCATTAGTTAATTTGTATTTAGGGCTTCTAAACCTTGCACTAGTAAAAGTTGCCTATAGGTTACATTTTTGCATTTTTGCATCATTGAATTTCATTGGAAAACTATAATTGCACATAATAAAATCATCATACAAACCAAAAACCTTAACATTCACTCAAAATTTACTAAATTTAGTGTCAAAACCCTAATCTAGGACTCATTTGCCCCTCTCGGTGATTTAGTCCTAGTACCAGTTGTTTTACTTGATTTCTAGGAATTTTGTGTTGAGTATTTTTTAGCATTTGAACCCTTCAAAAAACCTAACTAGAACTCATATACCTCTCTCGATGATCTAGTCCCATATCAAACCTAAAATTGTATTTTACAACATTAAAAACCTTGTTTTTGTGTTCCTATTTGTTGTCATTAGATCTTAGTTTTACATTATTGAGTTTTTGTTTCATTCATTTCATTAGATCTAGCTTAATTTGGTTTCATTTCAAGTGCATTTGTAAACGTAAGGATTGAAATTAAAGCATATCATTTATCTTGTGTTCACTACATTTATCTTACATTCATTGATTGTCCTTTGCATGAGCTTACAACTTGGTGTCCTATTGCTAATAGTAGAGTGATACATAGTTCAAGACTCATGTCATTCTGTGATAGCACACTTGTTGTGGATCTTGGGTTATCTATCTCTTTCACTCATAGTGTTGACACTAGTTCATTAGGTATGGACCATACCCTTAACAACTCTCTACCTTCAAGTAGTATGAAAAGTGTTGAAACAACGGATGCTAGTGTCCCTTAAGAAAACATAATCCAAATCCATGAAGAACTAGCAAACCTAAAACATCAAGTGAGTACTGAAAACATTTCCAACACTATTATCCCTACTATAGATAACATGCCCCGCATGATTGAAACTGAACAAAGAGTAGAACTTGTGCATAACCTAGCTCATAGTTTTGGAAAAAATCTTACCTCAATGACTAGTTGTGCTCAACCTTTGAACAATGTCCAAAGTCAAGGAGGAACTCAAATTCCTCCTCCCACAACCATTGCCTCTATTCCCATGTATACCAAGCCCCAAGTTACAACAACAATAAAATCTACTAGTAACCTTTGGACAATGTCCAAAGTCAAGGAGAAACTCAAATTCCTCCAATAACCATTTCCTCTATTCCCACCTATACCAACCCTAAAGATACAACAATGATGTAACCTAGTATTAATTTATTTCCTACCTTGGGTATTCCCACTAGCAATCCTTGTACCTTTGGGGCATCTTACATCATATATCCCACAATTTTACCTCCCATAAGTATTCCATTCACTTCCACCACAAACACATGTACACCTCCACCATATTCACCTCCATCTCAAAATACAACCAATGACACCATCCTTAACTAACTCTTGCAAAAAAAATTTTCCCTTAGGAAAACTATTTCCACCATAAATGAAAACCAAAATGGCTAACCATCTGTGTTGGTGTGGAGCCTGATCAGTCTCCAAGTGGGAGATTGTTGGTATGTGGAAACTAATCATTCTATACTTTATAGCCCATGGTATACTGTACACCCTCGCATGTAAAGGGAAAAATCAATGAAAAAAGAAAAATATGATTTTGTAGAACCCAAAATCTGGAAGCTTCTAAGATTGTCAAAAAGGGGTTCGGATGGGTGTTACATGATGATGAAAAATGTGACTATTTGCGAGATTGTAATAAGTTTTGCACTGGATAATAAAAGTATTGGATGGCTACAGTTTGGTGGATGTAGCATAGATTGGGTGAACCACGTTAAATTCTCTGTGTTATGATTTATTCTATGTGTGTTTTAGTTTCTCTATTTTATCAATTAAATCTACATTTAATTGTTAGATATCTGCCATCTCTAACCCTATCAAGTGGTATCAGAGCGGGTTGTGTTTTGATTATCGTCTGTAGGAAGGTCTCACGGCTGAGTGGGAGCAATGGCAGACAAGGGTAAGAAGGTTGAGAAGTTTAATGGGAAAAACTATTAGTTATGGAAGATGCAGATGGGGGACTATCTCTATCAGAAGGATTTATGGTGGCCATTGGAAGGGAAACCCAAGAAACCCACAGCAATGTCAGATGAGGACTGGGATATCTTGGACAGAAAGGCTCTTGGCAGTATTCGTTTATGCCTGGCACAATCGGTGGCGTTCAATATTACAACAACAAAGACAACTCAAGAGTTGATGGAAACCTTGGCTAAGTTATATGAAAGCCTTCCACTCTCAATAAGGTATTTCTTATGAAGTGTTTATTAAAATGAAAATGGTAAAGGTGGGTCAATATTGATCATTTGAATGAGTTTAATACGGTCATCAGTCAATTAACTTCTTTAAAAGTAAACTTTGATGAAGAAGTTAGAGCTCTTTTGATTTTGTCTTCTTTGCCTGAAAGCTGGAATAGCTTGGTAATGGCTATTAGCAATTATGTTTCTAGTTTGAATACATTGAAGTTTGATGATGTTGTTGGTGTTATTTTGAG